>JAHZMV010003070.1:0-10520 GCA_027743765.1 Coecobrya sp. COE2 | reverse complement strand
GTCCATATCCTAAACTACTCGCAGTACTTAACTATGGGTTTCCCCGCGACAGCCAGAGAGGTAGTCATCTCCGATTTTTGGGGTGAGAGTCGTCACCCACTGTTACCTAATTTTTGACCGGAGGCTGGTCAACACCCCCTTCCCCTCTAGACTGCCCGACAGACCTTGGGTGTGGAGAATTGAAAGACTTTCTACCACCACCGAGGTTCGAACCCCAGTCCCTCCACACCCAAGCCTCAGCCGACGGCCATTGAGCTGAGACGCCAGCCTTATTGACTTAACATTGGACATTCCAATTCCAATCTGATGTTCGAATGCCGAATGAATTTTAGTTGATATTAACAATTCTAAGGAACAGAAAAACACGAATAAATAAGCAAGTGAGCTAACGGAAATAGCATTAATTAATAATAGGCCAATCCAGTTTTCTATAGTAATTTTATAAATTGTTAATTCTTTACATTATGGCTTCTTGTCACGCCGAGTTTCTTTTTCATTTGTCAAAAATTGTAAATGTTAATAGCTCAGCCTCTCCATCATCCAGCCCATGATCACTTATAATGATTATTTTTTGGTTGGGCAAGGCGTGTGTAAAAGCAAGAGGGGGACACTTTGAGATTTCGAGCAGCCACAAATGCTACTTAATAATAATGTAAATGTGAGAACTATAAACGACAGATGACACACCTAATAATTACGCTATTCTGAAATTGTGCCTAGTAAAAGTAACGTCACCGTGTTTTGAACAATGTCGTCACAAATTGATACACCCAACTGAGCAGTAGATAAACCATAAGGTCCAACTTTAATTCCGATTAATGGAGCTGCCTTAAGTTGCCTCCTGGCAATCAAATTTTTTTCCACATATCGTCTCCAAAATTGTGTGAAACGCAACCCGTTATTGTGAATAATGCTATTCATATAAGTCAACAATAAAGCTATCACAAAGCAAACAAATGTTCCTACTGGCATAATCAAATAAACCACGAGATTCAGATGGTTATACAATTTCAATGTACTAAAGGTTGTAAAGGTTGCTAAAATAATACCGATGTATATTAATATTACAAGAAACGTTTGATGAATTTCTGATGCAAGTGTTAGATGAAGTTGAATATTTTTAAGACGGCAATAACAGGTAATAAATGTTGACACTAATCGGTTTGATGAACAATAATTTGAAACTTTTTTATAATTATATAACTGGTTGGAGTAAATTATTAAACCTTCCACATACACCGCACTCAATATAATGTTTGATGAAATAGATGCAACTGGATAAATTGGTGTTGTGCCGTAAATAACTGAGCCGGCCAATTTTACAACAATATTTGTTCCGAAAGTTGCCTGCAAAGGATCGAAAGTTATTGCGAATGGAACCACAGCAAACACGATCACCGAAAATCCAAAAGTTGCTGTTAGACCGTAAACGAAATATAATTGCGAAAGGTATAAGATATTTTTCGAGTTTGTTACTTCTATTTCTTGAACTATTTTAGCATGTTCGTTGACCGCAAATTTAATTAGCTTATGATGCCTCGTTACAACATACAAAGATGCAATGGCTATTATCCCAGCGCAAACAGACAGACCGATTAATATTCCCTCTTCCATGTGGTGAATTGTGTATGACTTCCAGCGGTAACATAACCACGTCAGTCTACCCATTAGCGAAATGAATAAACAGTTAATTGAGACGTACGTATAAATTCGGAATATTTTCTGTGATATATTGTTGTAAGACGAATTGTCAAGCAGAATATTGGTTTCGGACCCTGCCATATATGGCAAGGCTATATTTATCTTTTGAAAAAATCGGTGAATACCGAAAAATCCGTGAGTGAGTGCCATCGATAAAAGGATTAGCTATGAGATTGTGTATTTTTTTGATATCGGAATCTGTTTCAATTTTTTGCTCTAGTTAGAATTTAGAAGGCCTTATTTAGTTGCTACTATGAGGTATTCTGGTTTGCGTACTTTCCAAATAGTTGCAAAATTTATAGTTAAAAATTATTTTTTCCTTCTTTTAAAAATTCTGCTACTATTTGAGGATTTTAAATATCCTTGTTCAAATTCAATTTTCATCGTGTTCATGTAATCATTTAACTACATAATGGTAGCAATTTTGATAATCATTATTAACTATTATATTTACCAATTTTCTAAATTATTGAGAAATTCAAATTTTTGAGTGCTAGTGTACGTATTCGCATAAGTTTAATTGTAGCGTTTATAAAACGTTTTGTTTCAGTACTGGGGTTTGACCTCACGATATCAAAATGCACTTATGACGTTACATACCAATTGCTTTAATTCATCCGGAGTTACATATTGTTGGAACTAAAAGTTGGCTAACCGTTACCAGTGTTTGCAAAAGAATAACTAGTAAAAGTCAGTTGCTTCCTGTTCAATTCGGATCGGTGTGGAAGGTGAGGTTAAGTTTCTCAATTGAAATGGATAACTACTGGGCAAGCTAAGCCACCCTAAGTTGTAATCATTCTTGTAACTAACACTTTATTAATTCAACCTCAAACCAATTAGGTAGACTCAAGACAAATTGTAATCCCCAATTATAGACAGAATACTCTGACGCGCACTAAGTTTGGAACACAACAAAGGAAAAAATAGAATTCCAGCTACTTCCTAAATTTCAATTTACATAATGCAAATGGTCCAAATTATTGCAAGGAGATGGCATTGAAAGTACACAACAGAACAAACTAAAGTAACATTCTGCAAGTAGAAACAACTCACCAAATAGTGCATTGGCCGCACTAACTTCTACGATTCTACAAATTAAATATATTACATCCTCAGCTTCCAACATGTATGTTTAATGGGTTGTCCGGAAAAAATAATCTATCTTACTTGTGTTTGTTACGGATTTTTATATTAATTAAATTACAGTTTTAAATTAACTACGAACACATTGATGTCGCATTTACAAATTGCACAATGTTTGAAAATAAATATTACGAGGGCACTAATGCACTAATGCACCATTTAATCTAAATTGTTGAATATTTTTTGCTCCTACAAATAAGTTACTCGACAGCATAAAAGGGCTACTTGAGTAAATATTCTGAATCTAGAAATTACAATTTAAAGGACGTAAATCGGGCATTTAAAATTACTCAAATCATATTGAGTTTTTAATCCATGATATGTATAGTGGATCCACATGAAATCATATATAACTCGTCCCTTTCAACTGAAAATAATGTCTAAGTAAATCTATTAATGATATGAATTATGGTTCAGTCCATTTTGATACCAAAACGTCATATTAAATTTTTGTATTTCCTGAAAACGTTCTTTCAAATGAAATGAGAATAAATTAATTTAAAATAAATATAATGGAGAAGGTGCATTCAAGTTTCCATAGTTGGCTTAAGGTGAATTACGCAGCAACAAAAGAAATATAAAAACTGTAGATGTTGTAGAAACTTATTTAAAAATGGATAAAGGTATAAATACTAATTAGATACTATGCATAAATGTCTTGTATGTATCTTGGGTCGAATTTCAGATACTATGCATAAATGTCTTCTTAATCCCGGCATTTTAACACTAAGGCATTACAAGATTTCAGCAACCAGATTATTTATTAGAATTGGCAAGATTTGATTTGCAATGTTGGGGAAAATTCTAACTAGGTGATACAAACTTAGTATCTATTATATTATATACAATTTGGAATAGAGTACTGCTTTATCAAAGGTTTGCACCTTACCTATCTTTATCGTCAGCGTTAATAAAATCTGAACTTAAAATTATCAAGACTAGACACAAATCTCACCGATCTCAGTCTCCATTCAACAACAGTAATGAAGCAGTGTTCTTTACGATATCATCACAAATTGATAAGCCCAGTTTAGCCGTCACTAAACCGTACGGTCCTAACGGAAACCCAATAGGAGGAACGGAATCAAAGAGTCTTCTTGCAATATAATTATTACGAACCGACTGTTTCCATTATCGTTTAAATCTAATAACATCATTATATATAATGCTTGCCATGTACGTGAACAATAATGCAATAATAAAACAAAAAATGGTTTACTGCGGCATCATAAAATACATGACCGGATGGAGTTGATTGTACATTTTTAAAGTACAGTAGCTCAAACCAGTGGCAATGAGAATACCAACAAGTATTAATATTGTGAGGAACATCTCGACAATTTGTACCGCCATTCTTACCAGAATATGTAATTTTCTGATACGCTTACAACATTTGGAGAACTTTTGGAGAACTGCAAGTCGTCTAAGATTTTCAATTCAGTAACTGAAATCTAATTGGTTCGAATAAGATATTAAGCCCTCTAGGTAAACTGTGCACAATACAATATTTTATGCAGACGCAGATGCCCCAAACGATGCGTAAGTGGTAAGGAGAAATTAAGTTAAAATTTTGAACGGAAAATTTGTTCCACTAATTGTCTGAATTGAGAAAAATGTGATTTTGAACGCTATAGCAGCAAATACGGGAATACAAAAGAGAATTGTGGTGGCTAGTAAGTAAACCAAGTGTAGTTTGATGAAGTAAACAGTACCATTCGGATTTTGTGATATTTCCAGAACCGATTTGGCTCAGTTGTTAACCATAAACTTGATTTATTTTTTGTGAATATTAACAACCTAAAACATGCCGTTGCTATTATGAATGCGGAAGCTCTCATTCCAGATAAGACTGCTTCTTCAATGCGACGGATCGGGTAAGATTTCCACTACCAAAATAGCCATAATGATCGGCAGCATAAATTAATATAGATGATGTACAAAGCCATGTTGACTTGTGCATATTTTTTGTATGCCTTCTGAAATTTTCATTTTGTAAACGGATTGACGGTTAGAATTGGGAAGGTTGCGTGTGCAATATAGGATAAGGGTATGGACCTTTTGAAATAAACGAGTAATGTCGAAGATGCTCTTCTTGAACCTCATTTTAGTATTCAAGGTTTAACATTCGTCGATTTCCCGATACAGTTTGTAGGAGTCAAGTTTAATATAGTTCCTGATTACAAAAATTATGAGGACGGTCAAATTACACTTGACAAAGGATAATGATTCGTTCAGATTTTGACAAACTATAGAAGCCTAAATGTTATATGCAATCTTCCATTCGTATTAAAAATGCTTTAAACTGTGGATGGAAGTTAAACTGAGTTATATTAACGCATATTTGTTCTAAGATTGAATTAAGATAGTCAAAATTAATTCTTTTCGAAATGAGAATAGGCAGAAGGAAATATATTTAGAATGCTTCAATAAAAAGGCTAAAACCATCAATCCTTCAAATAATTTTTTTTTCAGTACACAATTAAAGTAATTTCCATAAATTGTACAATGACGATTTTTTATTTAATAATTAAGGTTAATTATATCAATATATTATAGAGTTTACTGTCGCATCATTAAATACAAAGATCTCAAATGCTAAATTAAAAAGCCCTAATAAAATACTTCAACGATTTTCCTAAGGTGATCCTAATAGAAGCAAAGACACAGCATTTTGCACAATTTCGTCGCAAATAACTGGACCCAAAGTCGCGGTACATACACCATACGGACCTACTTTAAAACCAATCATAGGAGCCGCCTTAAGCTGTCTCCTGGCAATTGAATTTTTTTCTACGTGTGGTCCCCAAAATTGTTTGAAACGCTCCCCGTTTTGGTATAATAGACTCGTCATATGTGTCAGCGCCAAAGAAATTACAAAGCTTGCAACCGTAGTTACTGGCATTATAAGGTAAACGACTATGCTGAGTTGGCTGTAGAACTTCAAGGTACTGTAGCAGCTACAGGTTGTTAACATGACTCCCACAAATATCAACATTACCAGAAATGCTTGATTAATTTCAGCTGCAAGTGTGAGATGAAACTGCACATTTTTAAGACGGTAATAGCATTTTACAAATGTTTTCAATAATTTGGTAAACGAGTTACAATTTGAAGGATTATACAATTGATTCGAATTAATGATTAAGCCTTCAGCGTAGACACCACAAAGTATAATACTGGATGACGAAGCAGCAACAGGAAGTATTGACACAGAACTGTAAAGAAATGAACAGGAAAGTGTAACCAGAATACCTTTCCCAAAAGTTTTCTGCATTGGGTCAAACCGTATTACGAATGGAGCAGCAGCAAACATGACGACTGAAAAGAAAACTGTGGCGGTAAACCCGTAAACAAAATACAGTTTTAAATGATAACCCACATTTGTCGTATCCTGAGATGGAATATCCTGCACAATTTTGACTCGTTGATTTACCGCAAACTGAATTTGTTTCTGATGCCATATTACAACAAAGCAAGATGCGTTTGCTATTACTGCGGCACAAATTACAAATCCAAATAATATTACTTCTTCCATATGGTTAATTGCGTAGGATTCCCAACAATAGAGTATCCAAGCCACTCTAGATAGTAGAGCGATGAATAAACAGTTCATGGTTACGAGTGAATAAATTCGAAATACTTTATGGGGTATTGAATTGTAGGGCGGATTATCACAGGGAATTTGTTTGCGTGGATCTGTTGTGTATGGCAAGGCGATTCCTACTTTTTGAATGAAGTGGTTTATATCGAAGTATCCTTTGGTTAGAGCCATGTCAAGCAGATATCAGATTGGTGTAGTTGCGTCGTAGGTGGATTTAGATTTCATAATATTAAATTAACTTGATATTCACTGAACTATGGAATAGATACTAAAGTGGCCTTTTTCTGCAAAAGCTGCAAAAGTAATGTTTCAACATAATTTGCGAAGCTTGGTTTCGAAATTTTTGTTAGAAGCAATTTTTGTTTTTACAGTCACAATGCGACGTAGGTGTAATTTCGCTATTTATAATACCAAACCAACTTCGGCATTTATTGTTCATGTTCTACTAAAACATGATGTTGAAAAAAACTGCTTAATAGTCACTATTTGTGTTTGAAAATGTAAGGTAATGATTGCTCGTTTTGAATGGTTTGGAAATACTCTATATTTTGTGACAATAAGAGACGCCTAAATGACATAACTTTACTATCAATTTGATAGGTAAAAATGCGGAATAATTATGTAGGTAAATATTTCGTTAACATGGCTTTACAACGAATGTTGATATCAATAATAATAAAGTTCATTTATTTAAAATTACTGTTAGTTTTCAATCATTTAAAAATAGCGTTTTCTATTGCTTAGTAATGTACAGTAATCGGTCGAACATGTAATTATGGTTAATTGAGGCGAGGACTACGAGAGAGGAAATGGAAGCCAAATTTATAGCATGAATGGTTTAGAACCACAATTTCGTTTAAATTGAATTACACAAATTTACCCTCTAATTCGTATAGCATTGTGGGGCAACTAAATTATATTTTTGTTAAAATTACTAGAGATACAGAAAGTTCGTTGAACGCATTAAGAAATTTGAAAACCACGTGTTACAATTAACGAAGAAACCTAAGTTAACTACAGATTAGTTTTGCTCATGTCCCGCAGACGCTATGCTAACGAAGCCGGCAATTACAATTAAACCAATATTTTTAACCATAAGAAAGTACTGACACTTAACTTATTCCGTTGACTCGGCTTTGATTAAAAATGGCTAAAGTTTGTAATATATAGTAACCCCTACAATTTCATACATGAATGATGCCATTGCCTAATACAAAGTCGCATGGTTTAAACCTCCTGGAGCATTTTTACGAAATTATTTCCTGCTTTTTCAGGAAATTGGTTTAGAAGATTTTGAAAGCCAATTATTTGTAAACAGATTATTTAATTACCAATACCAACTAGCAATCTACTAATAATAATAATAATAATTGATATTTATTGTCAAGCTGTATCCTCGTAAGGTAAATTCTACAAACTGACATGTCTTTACAGAGTTTGATTATCAAATACATTGTTATAAAATTAAAAAAGTTTACATTATCACCGTAACATATTTGCAGGAGNATAATTGATATTTATTGTCAAGCTGTATCCTCGTAAGGTAAATTCTACAAACTGACATGTCTTTACAGAGTTTGATTATCAAATACATTGTTATAAAATTAAAAAAGTTTACATTATCACCGTAACATATTTGCAGGAGTAAAATAGTCATCACAAAAGAAACAAATATTCAAAGATATCTCAATATTACATACTAGACATTACTACAGAATTTATAACATCCTCGATACTGGCTATATCACATATTGATTCATTGACGTCATGTCTTAAATTGTAATCATCAATCTGCAGTGATAAAATATGGCTATACAATTTTTTCTTGAACACATTAAACGATACATTACCTGTAAGAAGGTGAGTCGGTATTTGAAGCCAGTGCATAATTGCAGTAAATTTAAAACTTTTTTCGCCCCAACTTGTGTTACAACGTAAGTTAGGTAGTTTATAATTATTCCGTCTAGTTAACTGAGTTGTGTGTGAGGAGAAGTCCAGGTAGTTTTCAAAAACCGCGTTGTGAGACATATAAGCTATTTTGTATGCCATTCCAGAGAGAAACAAATGTCATGACTAATTTCCTCATATTTCATTTTTCCGTTAATGAACCTGGCACAGTTCTTAAGTAGCTTATCTAGATTCTTAGTTTGTTTTTGATTCAAGCTATTCCCCCAAACAATAAATGCATAGTTGAGAATAGAGAATACATATGCATTGGTTAGAATTATTTTCCTTTCCTCACTCAAAACATTTTTCATTGGATATAACATGGACAAACTACGATAACTTCTTTTTAATACATTGTCGCACTGCTGAGAGAAAGATAGATTTTCGTCCAGTGTTACTCCCAACACTTTAATTGTCTTTACACGATTTATGCAATAGCCGTCAAGTTCAACACTAAAATTATTACATTTACTTAAGTCACCTCGTTTTCCCATCAAAATGTATTGAGTTTTGCTCACGTTTAAAGCAACTTTATTTACTTCAAGCCATTTAGTTACTTGTGATAATTCATCCTCAATCTTACATTTGAGGTGCGTTAAATTATCAATACTATCAGAACATACAATATTTCCATCGTCTGCATAGAAGATAGATTCATTCATCTGCATCGGAAGGTCATTGATGTATATACTAAAGAACAGACTACTGCCTGCGGCACCTTGGCTTATACCTTTTGTTGTAAATTTTGTTACCGATTTTTTACCATTTATCTCCACATACTGACCTCTGTTTGTTAATAGAGAGTTAATCAATTTACATTTTACACCATACCATTGCAATTTATGGATCAGGATATCCCTGTCCACGCTGTCAAATGCCTTTTGTAAATCTAAGGCAACAATGGCAGCAACATGGTTGTTATCAATTGCCTTGTAAATTTTATCAGTAAGAGAGATAAGCGCATGTGTGGTTGACGAATTATTCCTAAACCCAAACTGCCTGTTACTTATAAGTTTATTACTTTCAAAGTGATCTATGAGTTGAGTATATATACACTTGTCAAGCAATTTTGTAAACACAGGTTGAATGCAAATTGGCCTTGTTTCGTTTGCCGTTTTCACATTATTGGATTTTGGGATTGGGACTACTCGTGTAGTTTTTAGGTATTGTGGTATTTCACCATACTCAAATAGCTTATTGAAAGAATTTACTAGAGCCTCTACAAATAGTTTTGAGCACATTGCCAGGTTAATGATTTTGTTGCATATACCTAGTGGGTCATTAGACGTAGATTCATGATTTCTCATTTTATTCCACGCATCCACCACTGAATGTATCGTTAATTCTTTGAGCACAAAAGTCGGAATATTCTTTCCTAGCAATTGATTCGGTATATCAGGCATAGTTACATTGCTCTGGCTCTGGATATCTTTAGTAGATATCTTGACATAATAGTCATTGATAGTGTCAGGTTCTATTTCCAGACTGAGTTTGTTTCCTTTCTTAAAGCTTATACTCTTTTTTAATCCTTTCCACAGACTATGAATTGAAATATTTTTGTTTATATGTTCCTTTGTATCAACAAAAATTGAATGCTTGACTTGTTTATTCATACGCTTAAGCTCAACTTGAGTATCAATGGAAGGTTTACGTTTGAATGTACAATATAACTTGTTTCTATATTTTATCCTTGACTTCGTTAACTGAGAGAGTGAATGCTGTCTCTTTTTTAATTTGAACTCTTTTGTTGTGTACGGCAGGTAATCACTAACAATATCCAAGAAAGTGTTTATGAAGAAGTCAAAGTTGTTATGGCAAAGGAGATTACTTGAGTCAAGACCTTTAATAAATTTGAGGGAATTTTCAGGACAGTATTTTCTGAAAGTAATAACCTTTTTCGTATTTTTTATAATACAATATTTATAAGTACACTCAGTTAGCATATGATCTGCAAGAGACGCATTAAAGACATTTGTCTTAACAACGTTTTTATTGTTTCGAACAAATATAAGGTCTAACAAATTATTTTTTCTGGTGGGCACGTCAATTATCTGGGAAATACCTAAGGCACTACAGTAGGAGAGAAGTGGATCAAGAGTAGAGTTCCTCAGATTAAAGTCACCTAACA
>JAHZMV010003069.1:0-13022 GCA_027743765.1 Coecobrya sp. COE2 | reverse complement strand
CAAAGGCATTCCATGCTTCAGAGAATTATATTGTTTTCTTGATAATTATCCGATTTTGTATTCCTTTTAGAATCGAACTCAAATGAAATAGATGAAAACAAGTTTATGGCTCATTTGATAAAAGGAATGATGTTTGGCATGCTTAGCAACAGCGTTTTCTTTGGCCTTGGGGCAGCTTTCACTCCACAAGCAGGATGGAATTTTATTCCAATTGGAATATTTGGCTTGGTTGATGCCACGTCCCTCTCAAATGCTCACAAGTCCATTCTAGATGTCTTACTTCGCGTTGCCAGCTTTTTCTATGCTTACGTCATATGGCGTCACACAGGAAAGATTGGAATGATGTCAATCGTTTTCTGCGCACTTGTGGGATCCTACACAATTAATGCCACCCTTCTAGAATTTCAGAGGTTAGAAAACAGTTACATTCATGAATTATAAGCCAGTTGAGTTACAAGCTTTTATGTATTTAGAATCACAAAATCTTTCACCAAAGTCAATGAAAAAGGAATTAGCAAGATAACGAGGATCTTTCGGGAGATGCAAATTTTGATCAGAATTTACAACGTTCTTTGTTCTGGCACTGTATTCCAATGGATTGTTATACTGGTGCCCAGTAACGTTGCAATTGCACTGTACGTTATGGTAAGTCAAGCAGATAATATGGATGGACAAACATTTGAAAACTTCTTCAACTTTGTTGTGACAAATGTTGGGATCACCATTTTCATATTTGGAAGAGCTTCCATCGTATACTCTACCAGTAGCGAGATGAGAGCAACAATGTGTCAGGGTGGAATGCTCAAATTTTTGAATAACAAAAACAGACTTGTATGTCAGTTAGCTGCAAGATACTGGAAAAGCTTTCCTGTTACAAGGATTGCGTTCTGCTCTGGAAATTTCTTTGACCAGGAAACGCCAATGGTTTTGCTTGATTTTGCAATTAACCAGGCTATACATCTTTCTCTTTTAAAGTATTAATACGTTTATTACTTGGAGAATGGTTGTTTACGGAATTATCCGTGCTTCTTGAATATTTTACTTACACTAAGGCAGAAATTGATAGATCCTTGTACATAACTCGCAATGCATTGCTTGTAACTAATGTAGGTAAGAAATTAGGTACCAATTTTCAAACTTGTTTTTTGGAGGACGATGAATGCTGAAATAATTTCGTAGTATGGTATTAGTATAACTATTTAATTACAAAAAACTAGTAGTTCACTTTTCTGGAGCTGCTAGGATTAGAGGCGTAATACGGTGCAGCTAATTATTCATGCGCAATACATGACAGCTGTTGACTTTAAGTAGTTGCTTTTTAATTAAATTGGTAAAGGAAAAAGCTCAATAGAAGTTAGCATATTATTTTAGTTAATAGATAAATAATTTTGGATTATTATCAAAACTAAACATTGAAGCAATTTTCGCCCTCAAGTAACACCTTTAAAATATGGAATACCATGATTTAAAATAGTGTAAATACCTAACAAATTATTCGATAAGGGATCAGTAGCAGATGTATTCTTAGCACGCTCTTGATACTCATCATTTACAGCTTTCCTTGTACTTTCCAAATTGTCAACGCTATTATTTCCTCCCACCTTCAAGCGTACAATCCAATACTCTTTTGTGCTTTTACTCACTCTTATTTCCTTACGACAAAAGCGAGCAGGTTCTGTTCTCGATATATTTTCCCCATTAATTTCCACAAAACTTGTATCACAATCGTTTCTATGACTTTCCCAATGGTATGGTCGAAATGAGACACGAATTTCGTTTTGATTTATTGTTGCAACGCCGGTGCACCGTTTGTCGATTGACCCATTTTTGTAGTTTCCATTATCTCCTCTGGTTAGTAACTCATCCTCAGTTGTAAATGCACATTCTAGTAAAATTAATAAATATCAAGGAAATATAACTTTTGTACGGACATCCAGTAATTAATAATTTATCATAAATACCTTCTGGAATTATGAAGTAAATAGCCTGGAACTTCAAAGCCTCTGCGTTTATAATCTGGAGAGTTACAACATTTCCTGAACTAATCAAAGGCGGTGGAACATTATTGCAGCACCCAATATACAGCAGTGGTGTTTCAAGGAATGTACTGGTGTCACCGTCATGAACTCGAACATTATGCTTAGAACAAAATGGATCCGTTATTGGCCAACTAAACTTTATGAATATTAATGCAACCCGACGTTTTGGACTGGTCGCTTTAATTGTCCAAGTACAGTTTCCGGCTCCATGCATAATTGACATGAATTCTGGATTTCGTATGGTACCCGTTTCATTGCTGAGAATTGCGCCACATTTCTTGAAAAGAATATGTTTTATGAAATGAGTAGTGTACTTATTCGCCAATATTGCTTTTGACCATTTCTATTTTTATCTGACCTGGAAGTAGTGTGCTTTGAAACCTTTCCTAGTATCAATATCACTCGTTAGCAGTCTAATGGACATGCTATTGCTGGATGACACAATGACATCTGGAACATATTTTTTTGTTCGGCAAAATATTCCTATTGGCACGATATTCCCAGGGTGCTCCTCAAAAACCTAGATGTACAAAACATCCCTCAAACTCTCTTGCCATTAATCAATTTTTGAAGAGAAATTTTATAGATCATTATTTACCGTAACATTATCAAATGTACAGTTTGCATCGTACATGTCTTCAATATCAAACTCGATAAACGTTAAGCCAACTTTATAATTTGGGTTGACTGTAATGATCCAAGTGCAGTTGTCCAAGTTATTATAATTATTGGGAAAGTTCGGCGAATAGATGTATCCAGATTCGCCTGAAAATATGCCGCCACAGAAATGACCATTTTCTGCTGGAATTTCTTCAAACGTTGCGCTGAATCCACTGAAAATTAGTGAGTCGTCACTGTAGAATTCCAGGAACATTTGATTCTCATCCGATGTTACTACAACCGCATAGTCAAGGTCCCCACACAAGTGTGCCAATTTATTATGTGTATTGTCAAATCCAGAATATATCTGTTTGATAAAATTATGTTTTGCATAACTCTTTTGTAAGTGCCATACAGAAATTGGAGCATAACATTGTAAACGTGCAGACAAACTCTATAGCAAATAAATGTACCTTTAATCCGTCAAACTGACAGTTAGTAGAATTTTCTATTTCGTGCCTGTTGATCGTTAGAACTACTCTGGTGCCTACATCAGTTGTAATTCTCCATTTGCAATGAGAGTTTTGTTGGTACGCTTTTGGATATCCTGGGCTGTGAAATGTACCGTTGTTTCCAGTAAGGTCATATCGGCATCCTGATGATGCACGCAATATTGGTTTTCAAGAAATGACTTGTACTAAAGATATGCTACAACACATTTATTTATGTTGGTCATTGAAATGACCAATTTTTGTTAACCTTTAAGCTCCCAGTCCAATTTAAAACCATGACCTACTGGAGTTAATGAATTGAACGCTTGGAAAAGTATTTCGACTGACATTCCATAAAGCATTTTTACGTAAGGTAATCTACTTAGTTTTAAAATTTTTTCAATTTTTGTACTACTTCCAGTGTCTTCTTCTTTGGTGATTATCTAAAAACAAATCAAATCATCCTACAAAACGAAACTACAGAATGGTATATTAAAAGCGTGTGATAATAAACATTTATATTTCCGGCTCAGATCTGCAAAACATGCTTCAAGTTGTAGAATTACGACATTTGATAGCGTACCTGAATATAATCATCACTCCACGTAATCGATTTGAGATCAACGTGAGTAAAATTCAGCAAAAGGTCACTGTCCTTTCCAACATCTATGATCCACGAGCATTTGGTATTGGGAGGATATAATTCCGGAAAGTTTATACTTTCAATTGTTCCATAAAATGATGTCAAAACTCGTGTACAAACTAGACAACAACGGATTTACGTACATATACGAGCATGTACTTTTTTCAGTGCCAAATAATATTCTTAATTTTTTTAAACAGTGTTACCTGTTTCGAAGCGAATTCGAAATCCGATTCTCACCAGACGGTTTGAAAATGTCTTCAGAATTACTAATGCCATGTTGCCAGATGTATCAATAACGGAAGGAATGTCTTTTTGGTAGCACCATTTTCCAAGATGTTTGTCGGTATCATTCAATCCGTCTGCTATCTATTTTGGTTGGACAAATATGTTTTGATGCTAAATTGGTCACATATTTAAAATTTCAATTGATTGCATACCATCATGTAAGCCGTGTTACACGATGAAGAATCGTACACTTTGGCATCCCAGTTCAGAAATGTGAATCGAATTGTAGTACCGGTATTGACTACAATCTTCCACCAGCAAGACAATTCCGGCTGCCACTTGTTAAGAAAATTTGGAGACTCAATAATTCCTGATGATGCGTAAAATGTTTCGTTGCAGTCTAAATTTTAAAAAATGGCTAAAAATTTCATAGCATTTTGTATTTTGAAGTTAATAATTTTTAATTTCATACCAACATCACTGACATTCCAGATAAACTTAAACCGCATTTGTGACTCGTCACAATAATCAGATGTAAACCTAAATTGAACGGAGTTAGAATTTGATCTAAAGGACGAACGAGGAGGGGTTTCCGCAGTGAATTTACTAATACTGGGATACGGCAAGTAAACTCCATCGCTGCGTATACATGAAAAAATCAATGTAGATTTTGCTTAAATATATAAACTATTTCCAACTGTCGAGTTGTACATGGCTTTGGCAACATACATCATAAGTAATTTATCTGCACATTCATCAGTTGACTCAACATTGAAAGTGACTACTTCAAATATAATCCTTTGTCCGATCGGTACATTTATTTCCCAAAAGCATTCAATCTCATTAGGACGTGTCTGTGGAAAGCCTGGACTTTGAAGTATTCCACTTTCAGTTGAGTATTTACCACCACAACCTGTAAATATTAATTCTTGTGGTCGCTGTAGAACCATTGAGTTTTTAGTGGTAAATAGATTTCTACATTAAACAGACAGACAAAATCTTACATACTTGGATCAAAATCGAAGATCTGATACTCGATAACAAACGGATCCACAAGTTTCGCTGGCTTCGCTCTACTTGATTTAAATCCAATGGACACTATTCCTGTAGTTGATATAATCTGCGGCGATGAACCCTCTCCACAAAATGTGTATATCTTGCTACAATTATGAAGTTTTGTTTTGGAAGAATCTGATTTCACTCGATAAAATAGTGAAATATATATTAAGATTTTCATTTAAGGCTATTGTCAACAAACCCTTCCACAAAGCTTCCATTTTGTGAATAATAGCAGCCATCACACAATTTCAAATATTCATGGTCACAGTTCTCATCTTTATTAAGCCAAAATTCTGACGGATGAATTAAAATATACTTTCCCTCCTCAGCACAGATTACCCAATTGCAGAAAATATTTTTGGGATACCAATTAGGAGCACTAATTTCACCACTTGAATCTTTTACCACTGCTCCACATTCTTTAAATTAAATAAATAAATTTATAAAATCCACCGTTATCTTGATAAGAAACGGTGTTGCCGTTTTCAGCCTTACCATCCTTGTGGAAAACTAATTGGGCAATTAATGGATTGCTGTCTTGACAGCGATGACCATTGTAGTCCGTTTGACCTGATGAAAATACCGAGTTATACTGATCCTCGTCCCAGTATAAATCTTTGTCATTATCAATCTTCAGCGGATCATGGAAAACCCAATTGGTACGCAATTAGAGATTTTTAACTTGTTATAAATACCGATAGATTCGTTTCCGGCTGATGCAACTGCGTTTAAATTGAATTTAAAAATACCAAATAACATTATTAATATACCGGGAAGCTGCCATACCACCGCCATGTTTTGCTTGTTGAAAGGACAAAAGCGAAATAGCTTTGATGAAGGTAACACAGCAATGCAAGTATTCACATATTCCATGTCAGGGAGAGATAAACTTGTCTTGTATGTATTGGGCGTATTATTTTCTGAAACGAACTAATATTGTCATTAAACATGGGTTTATGTAATGTAGGAAATATCTTTATATAAAACAGTAAGTCATACAAAATGATCCTGCTATCGCCGCTCACATTTCTGGATATTCCGTTAAAACAAACTCCGTTTACATCAACAATGAGTTCAGGAAGATTGATTACGTCATAAGAGATACCGTGCATATATACAGAATATAAAATATTGAAGTAATAATATGTTCAATAGTATAATAAATGGATTACTTCTGATAAGTGGAATTACATCATAGCCCGTTGCAGAGTTTCATCATAATAAAATCATTTAGGTTTATTTTCCACTTGACTGCAAAATTCCACATACCTAATTTTTCATGGAGACCATATTTTGTGATCGAACAGCGTTTTTGCAGCAGTGGTAGATTTATTCTTTTAAAAAGAAACTCCTACTACTTCAGGAATTAGAACATACGTTGAGTCCAATAAGTTGTGCCCGATCTGGTTATGTCTTCAAGATGATGTAAATATTTTTTAAATGTTGATGAATTCAAATTCAGCTTGCTGAAATTATTAAATACATATTATCATTATTTTTATCAGTGCGGAAAATGTAAATACCTAACCGAACGTTGATTTTTCACCTAACAGGACATCACATCAATCAACATTCATATTATTCTCACGCTTCCCAGAACTGAAAATCACAAATTTGTTATGGCGAGTTCTCAGAAAATGTTTTTTATTTTAAATGTAATGTTTAATTTGATCTGCAGATAAGAGTTTAATGTGGTAGGTGTATTGATTTATTTGTAACATTATCAGTTATAGTGATAAATCCAATATTTCTAGGAAGCATTCAAGAAGCGTCTGCAATCCAAACAAGTTTTACAAAAATGAAATTCATACAATGTTATCAACTGGTGCATCAAATCGGTATTGGTTTGACTGATAGGACGGGCAATTTTATCAGGTTATTTACTACACCTTGTGGGATAAGTATTTCGCAGTTGAGTATTTGTGTTGCAAATGCTAACTTCAGATAAATAAACAGGCATGAAGTAAAGCGTAATAGCCAGCAAATTTCAATTATTCACAAAATTTGTTAATTGAAAATCAATTAATCCAAATCAGTTATAACGGCTACCAGAACGGCACAAAAATGGCAACAGACCAACCCACGGGAGTGAAAATTCCAAACGAGGCAGTATCGTTACTTCCAACTACAACCAAATCTCTAATAGTTGGAGACTCAGGTAAATTTGGCATTTAAAAATAAAATTATTACAATGAACGGGGAATATCTATCCGAAATATTTTATTGCTTGTAATTGACATTACCCACAGACTGTGACTTTAATGAAATCATCGACATTCTGAACCCCAGTGGATCCCTGGAATTAAACAAAGGATGGTCATCAGTTGCCAGGGCTTTGTGTACTAAAGAGGAAACCATTCACCGAGAACGCACAGCACTTCTCATGGAAACCAAGCAAATTACAGAAGTCTATGTAGACATTTTAATTGAATGGCGTGGGTTAAAAGGCAGTGAGGCGACTTTGCACTCATTAGAAAAAATATTGAGAAATAATGGATTTGCGGAAGCATCTGGTAATTTGGTTTTACAAATTCTTGCACTATACTGGCAGTAGATATTTATGAAGTAAGCTTTAAATTTGTTTTCATTTAGAGGGAATTCGAGTCAAATATTGTGAATTGTTTGCTCCTGTAACCTATCAAGTTGAACGAAAGGAACAAATTCGGTCATTGGATTTCCGCTACCTTGCACTGATTACCGGAGTAACCATTTTGGCTGTCATGATAGTAGCCGCAGTTGTCTATATCGTTATAGAAGAGGAATTGTCTCCTCCTATGTATCGGAAGTTGCTGCCTAATTTACCAGATGTTTATATATCCAGGCAGTTGAAAATTAGGGGGGAAATTTCAGGCGACACTTTATTCAGCACCGACATCGGTGATAATGTTCTGGTTCTCTGGGGAATGACTCAGTTTGAAGCAAGAAATTTTACCCGCAAAGGATGGAGCGTATCACAAATGTTCAACACTCTAAAACAAAAGGCTGTCATTGACAGATATATCACTGACGTCAATGACATTACCGTTCAGTTCCCACAATTGTGCAATCTCGCATCAAAAACTAATCTATCTGTTCATTTGATTGAGTACCAAATTGCTTGTAACACGTTTAAGTGGAGAGAATCTTGTGGCTTGAATATGTCACTGATTCAAAATGGAGTTGATTTCACAGAAACCACCATACCAGAAGGTTACTTTAGTTCATTGCCTTTTTTTAAAAATAACAATACGGTCTTTAGTTTGAACCGCCAGGCAGTTGTCATATCGGGGCCGACTGGTATTGGAAAATCGACCTTATTAACTAAGATTGCAACAGAAATTCAAGGAAACAAAACCTTTGTTATTTCCACGAGTGTGACTAATTTTATGAATAGTGCATTAGAGTACGGCTCCGTTGTAGATACTGAAGCACTTTTGAAAGCCATTGCAAAAATCGCTTGTAACAATGCAAAATGTACAACTTTGCTACCCTACGAAATACAACACGGATGGATGAAGCTTGTATTACTTTTAGATGGTTTCGACCAGTTGCCATTTGAAATGGTACAAAATGGCACAAAAGCTTTGAAGCATATTCGAAACAATTGGAATTCAACCTTACTTTTTGTTACCACCCAACCAATTCACGATGAGCTATTAGAAACGTCCTTAAACTCGTTAGTTTACAGATTGGAACCGCTTTCCGCATCAGAACAGAATAACTATCTTTTTAAACGTTGGAGTAAAGCGTCAGATAATGTAAATCCCGAAAGACTGAAAAATTACGCTGAGACTTGTGTGAAAGAAATAAATTCACGACTTTCTGACAATGAACTACAGTTTAGTGGAAACGCTCTACTGACATATTTCGTGGCAGAGACGTATAGCGAGCAAGCATTAGACTACTCCAACTCAGTCAATAAGCATGTAAACGATCAAACACTGAGCGAGTATATGACACCCGTTTACGATACATACAATCGATTTGTACTGCACAGGTTAACCAACTTTGCTAAGGACGATGACACTTATGAGCAACTTGATGTATTCCATCAACACCAGGCACTTCATATCATGTTTCCCGAAGAATTAACCCCAACAGATTTTCCACCGAATTTGGAAGAAATTCTGACCATTGGTATTATGGAGATGGATAACGAGAGGAAGGGTAAACTAAAATTTATCCATCCGACATTAATAGATTATTTTATATCTCGCTTTGCTGCTAATTGTAACATTAATGATAATTTGTGTAGTAATATTATTGATAAGATTTTGGCTGTTAAAAATATTCGAAAATATTACGCATGTAACGATACATCTATATTTAAGTTTACAACTTACACTTTTAGCAAGAACTTGGTGACATATTTCTTAAATGCTTCCCCATCACTTGCAAATATTGCAGAAAGGATAGCAGTTTTACATAATAAGAAAGACGTACTTATTTCAGTGGCACATGATGGTTACACTGCTATACTTGAAGCATACTTTAATTCAAACAACGTCAGCACTGACATTTATGAGGAACTGATTTTACATGCTGTAATACATAGTAGTGATGATATGGTAGTTAAACTTGCCACAGCAATTAATTCAGCAACAAGTACAGCAGTAAGCAATATTAAATTGGTGGGATACAAATGTCCTAGTTTGAGTTTATTGCATCTAGCTGCCATGAGAGGTAAATACGATATTTTTGATTATTTGCTGCAATATTTTGAAATAAAATATTTCAGAGACTATCTGGTTCACGCCGTGGTTTTAAAACCGTTTGACAAAAAAGCAATACACGACAAAATAGCGATATTAGAAAATTTAGTAAAACTGCTAGGTTATAACTCGTTAGACATATCATACCCAGAGAATTTTCGATTTGCTCCAATCTGTAACGCATTTCAGAAAGAGCTCATTCTAAAGTTAATAGATTTAGGTGCACAAGCTGACTGGAGGACTGTCTGCTCTCACGGAATGTCAATTTTACAGAACCTAGTTACGCGTCGTGGTATTTCACCCGACGAGTTTCATGAAATTATGGAAAAATTGAATCAAAGACATCAACTTTCTGCAGAACTTATAAACTTTAAAAATAATACTGCTCTAAAAAGTTATATCAGAAGGTATGAACCGAAAAATGAAACATTGCAATTATTTCAAAAATTTAATGCTGATTTTGAGTGTCGCGTAGAGGAAGAAAGCGATGGAGTCGCCGCTACTTTGTTCAGTTTAGCAATAATGACAGGAAAAACGCCTACATCGCTTGAAGTATTAATGGAATACACTCCATATTGGCAGACCTGCAACTTTCAAAACGATTCTGCCCTCACTGTTGCAATAGAATATTATCACTACTCAGCTGCCAGATTATTTATCTCCATCAATCCAGACTTGGTTAATTTCCGAGATGCACAGGGTTTTACTCCTTTATACAGTTTAATTACACCCAATATTCTTAGGAAAAAATTAATGGTTGATAATGCTTTCAAATCAAAATGGTCCAGAATAGAAATGATCAATCTTTTTGTAGAGAATCGGACAGACCGAGAATCTATTATGAATGCTGAAAATGGAAAGGACCGTGTTACTCCATTTCTTAGTGCAGTTAAAACACAGGACATAGAAATTGTACGGCATCTTGTTCTCATGGGAGCTCTAACTGACATAAAAGACGTAAATAATAACACTGCTCTACATTACGCACTTTCACCAGATATCATAGACGATTCACAAAATCGAGACGTGATTTCAAGATACCTTATTGAGGTGGCCAAGATAGAGGTTAACGCAAGAAACGCACAAAATTTTACAGCATTAGAGCAATACATTGAATACGCTTTTTATATAATAATTTCCCCTGAGACAATTCAACTAATGGTAAGGTATGACGCGATTACCAGCACTGACTTAGGAAATAGGATTCTTGAAAAATTATTTCAGTGTCTGGCAGTACCGAGTGAAGATTTAAATTACTTTAGGGTCACAGTCTCTTGTATACGTAGAGCGGGAGAGAAGAAAGGCTTTAAGCTACTCGGCGATCAAACACTAAGACAAACTGCCGTTGAGAATAAATGCGACGTAGGGATTAATTACTTAAGTGAGGTAGGTTAAGAAACTAGCTTAGAATAATAGAACTTAAATGTAATAAATTAATAAACTTGTAATAGAATAACATTAACTAAAAATGTAACTGAATGCTATAAGTTTCCAGTGATTATTTTATATTTTATTGGCAACCATCTACGACTTCGAAACTCAATGTTTGTTGACAAGTAATTAGTCCCGGAAGAATGAAGTTAATGTTACTATTGGATAATTATGTAAGTACTTATGACTGTATTTCACTAAAATAAATTGGGAATGTTTCAAGTTGACTACAATTAATAAAGGAGCATTTAAATATTAAATAAAATGGTTTAAATATTTTGTGTGAGTAAAAGAAATATACAGCATTGTTAAATAAAATAAACATCTTCATATGGTTTACGGTAATATGGAAGTTGAACAAAATAGATTCAGCAGGCCTTACCATTCCATCTCAAACCTGATAAAACTCAGTCAAGTAGTAAAACGTCATTTTTATCTCTACATGCACTGCTGCACTTACAATTCAGATAATACATACTTACTATACTATGAATATTCTATCAATTTAGAACTAAAGGAAAGTTTAATTATTCCGTCAATGATCAGCCCATGCATGTGTAAGGTATTGCACCTTCAACGATATTCAGCTTTTTAATCATGACCTCAGTAAATATTGTGGTTTCTTGCATTTTCCACGGAATGTACGAATATCGGTCAAATGTTAATAAATATTTATGAAGCTCAAGAAAGCTGCTCATACCAATAACTTGATCACATGCGTCACTTACATAATCCTCGGAACCAAGTCTTTCGATACTGGATGGAGTTCCTGGGGTACAAAATGTACTTCATTGACTTTTGATATTCATGATATCAATCGATCAAGCGATGGGCTCAAAAATGTCTGGATCACAGAATAACGTGACAGGACTCTGATATGTGCATTGACTAAATTATATAATGTATTGTGCTGATAAGTTTTGGGCAATTATTTTTTCAGTTGATAATATGGATGAAGTCCGGATGAATAAGCATTATAATGATTGATCGATGTTTCAGGATAAAACTTGCGAATATAATACATCAAAATGTATGGTTTACCCAGTTCCAAATGTTGCGAAACGGGCACGTGCTTGTCAAGATATTAGAGTGTTTTGCAGATGATGCCAATGTATGCTGGCCTAATTTAAAATTCAAGTACGTCGTATTAGTATTTTCCAAATTATTATAGACTCCAGCTATCTCTGACATAAATAGGTAATTAGGTCTGCCATACAAACAAAATTATTGAAGAGCACTTGAGCTCATTCCAAAGGATGTTGTGTTAGTCTGTACGGTCTGCCAGGCCGGTAACTGATTAACGTTTTCAGATTCCGATTGCAGCAATTATTCCAGTGAATGTATCATTTGCTAGATCGAATTGTTTTAAAAGGTAGACAATATAAATGGTAGGAAGTACATGCATTACCCTTAGACTAAACGGTTGATCATGCAGAAACAAATTACAATTACTTTGTAGACTTAAGGCTTTACGACGTCAATTGTTATCAGAATTATGCAATAAGAGCCATGATAATCTTCCCTTAAGTCACCAAATCAAAATATTATTCACAGACGAGGTAAATAAATTTATGTAACATTTATCCAAATCAAAATAGTCAACATGTTTAAATCTTCATAATACTTTGGTGTATGTAAGCATGGTTACGTTCTACCTTATCAGAGAATTATCTCTGTAATATTATTGCATAACATTTTACATAACATGCTACAGATATGTATAAATATGACAAAAGAATACCAAAAGTTCAAGGTTAACTTGGTTCTCACGAAAAAAATAAGTTTGACATGCAAGAATTAATTTCAAGTGATGAGTATGACGTAAATGTATTGCACAAAT
>JAHZMV010003068.1:0-17193 GCA_027743765.1 Coecobrya sp. COE2 | reverse complement strand
GTTCAATCCCAATGTCGGTTGAGTTTTCAAGGCATGGACATGAACCAAGTTTTAAATCAACTTATTCCACCTTTAACCGCTGCAATGAGTAACCGTGATGTAAATCGTCGTATAATTTTACAACTGGTTTCCCTGGGGCTGTTTGATAACACGGCAGTTGAACGTATTCAGTTTGGTCAGTACCCAGTGGAGTCAGAACGGATGGAATATTTGTTCCATATTATCAGGGGCTCGTAAGTTAAATACACATTATCAAATTACAAATCGTCGATACCTTAACAATGATTGATTCTGAAATGTTTTTTTATATTTACAAGGCAACAAAATGGAATAATTCAATGTTTGGAAAAATTATGCAACCTCGACGATTTACGGGTGGCTACCAGTACCAATAGGGACATAATAAGGACACATTTCCCAAATTCCGTCTTCGAATATCAGTAAATCTTGATTAAATAATATTAGGTACGTAATTGTAAATTATTATTTAAACAACATGATTCTCGGAACATTAAAATATTTTGCTCGTATAATGCTACTTGCTACCCATCTCTTAATGTGTTCTAGAGACAATTAATATTTACTGACTGGACAGCTGTTTGGACCACACGGCATTAATTTCACACATGTATATTTAAAGTTTAATGTAATTTTTATAGTTTTCCTGTTATACTGTAATTCTAATAATGTTCTCTCCGTAGCCATATTATAAATAAACTTGATGTAATTTCTGCTTCACTATTCAGAATGAATAAGATTTAGAAGCAAAATCTATTTCAATGATACATTGAAGCAACGCTCGATTTATTTATGTATACACGTCTTAAATATTACGACAATTCAAGGATATGGGTTTAAAATACTTACCACAATAAATAGGCAGGATTAGAAAGTCATTGATCCATAATGAAACATTAGTATGTTCAAAATAGTAAAATATATTTGGAAAAGGAAATGATGTTAGGGACTTAATCTGACATGTAAAAACAATAACCTGTACTGTACGCTTTACTTCACACACCTTAGGATTTGCTCCCTTCACACTCATTGTAAGCATCATACAAGCAAGCAAGTTTATACGTGCACTAAATACGTTACTCTTTGCGTCTACCTCGACATACAACAAATATCAATATTATAATATTCTCGTAGAAATACATCTCATCCCCAATCCTGTGTTTGTACAAATCCTACCTACAATTACCAAAACTCACAGTCTCGCACCAGTAATTCACTATGGATAATGAATAGGTAAATGCTTAATGCCCAGTAGTGTTTAAGAATCAAGTAAAAATTATTTATCAGGTACTACTAATCTGCTCTGTTAGGTTCTTTCAGAGGTACGATGTGGTCGCATATTTGTTTGCTAATCGTCAGCCGAAAACAGTAAATAAGGTAGCAGGCAACAAACGAAGTATTAAAGACTTCAGTGTATAAAATATTCCATTCTGAAAAATAAATAGAAGGAAAATTATTTTTTCCTTGTTTCAGAATTGGAGTAAATTTTCTCGCAACAGTTCTGTGCTCATTAGGTAATTAAAGTTGGATATCAGTATGAATATAAATGACTTAATATGACTTCCATTGTCGAAAATTAAATATTTTTGGTTTGTGTACAGATAGCATCGAGAAAGTGAACTGAGAGAATTTGTCTGCCTACTATACAAACAGACTACGAGAAGAACATTTTCCATAATTGTGAAGTGTGTGATTACTCGTAGGGTATGCTGCAACGTTATAAATAAGAAGGAATGGTTAAAAGCGATATATGTAACAAATTAAATATGTCAAAAGGTGATCTAAAGATTCATATGGATTTGCATCTAGCTGAAGGCAAAAAGTTCCACAAATGCTCAATCTGTGCCAGAAAATTTGACCGAAACAGTTATCTGAAGAGCGGAAACACAATTGTACCAAATGTGTACAAACATTTCGTACTCGCAGAATTCTTCAAAGACACTTGGAATCTCATGAAGAAACAAAATTGCATCGGTGCACGGTTTGTAATAAGTTCTATCCGGGGAAAATTTCTCTCAAACAACGTATGGTTACATATCATCCCCCGTCGGGTGTTTCCTTGAATAAGTATTGTTTGTTCTGTTCTAAGGAATTTTCAACAGACACACAGCTATACCAACATCTTCGGAATCATATTCAAGAAAAGTTGTACGGTTGTAAATTATGTGGAAAGGAGTTTGGCTGGGATTCAAATAGAAAAAATCACATCCGCAGCCTGCACCTTAGAGAAAAACCCGTGTCTTGTGTATTCTGCGGGAAAGGTTTTTATTCTAATCATGGTCTAAAGCATCATTTACTTACGCACTCAACATCAGGCCCTGCTTATCAGTGTGAACAATGCGGAAAATTATTTACTTGTGAAGCATATCTCCGCAGCCATAAATATAACGTTCATCCTGTTACAAATTTTTCGCATAGGTACGAGTGTATATTCTGTGAGAAGCGTTTCTACGCAAAAAACTATTTGGAAAGACACACTTGTCGACATACTCAGGAGAAACCGTACAGTTGTGAATTATGTGGACAAGAATTCTCATACGTGTCCGACCGCAATCAACATGTTCTTTTAAAACATACCAAGGAAAAACCGTTTTCTTGTGGTGTTTGTGACGCCCGTTTCCACATTAAGTCGAGATTAGTACAGCACCAGATACGTCGTCATAAGAAATAATATTTGTGTGAAACTACATGAACAACATAAAATTTAAACTAACTGTTTAAAACATCTACAAACGACGGGTTCATATAATTGGTGTAAATCTATATTAGAATGAATTACAATTATTGTAAAACTTACTCCGTTTTTTAATATGTTTAATTTTACTTTTTATGACTTTGATATCTTATACTTATGATTTATATTGTATAGTGCGTAATGTTAACAATAATTAATTATATATATTTGGTCGTTATTTTTAAGTACAGCATTGTACCTACATTGTGCATACATACGTTAACATTTAATCATCATATGTATCTTGTTTGGACATGTTATAATTAGGATGTTAATAAAGTCTAATAAATTCATTTTTCCATGAATTACATACACAATATCATTCACATGTGCTGAGTTTTTCTCAAAATTTAAAAGCAATCTTTAACAATATATTTTATATAATCCGGGACAAGTAAGTAAAATGTTACGAGTCGCTAACATTTTATAACGTTTTGTAAATGGCTCAGTGTTGTTCTGCTAAATTTTCAAATTTTGATAGCAAAATCAAAGACGCATAGACACATGATGTCCAATTGTATATAAATACTGTTCAAGAGTAAATCGAAGTCCATCAAATATTTGTTTTTATTTTCAGAAGGTTTATCTATGTTGTTTTATATATGTAAGATCACCGTTTAAATGTAAATTTGCACCATTTGTAATGTTTACAATTATTTCATTATTATATTCAAGAATTGATGTAAGAATTAATTATGCATTTAGCTCAGTCAAGTTTACCAATAAGGAAACCAATATAATGTTATGCTACAAAATAAAAGTTATCGTTTCCTTTAAATTTTTTTATACTTATTGTTAGTTAAAATGCTAATGTAAATTAAATTCTAAAATGTAATTTAAAAATGTAAATTACAAGAGATTGTATAATGTACCTCATGAGCAACAATTTAAAGAGTGTAGGCTATTTATTCTGTAAACCAAAATTGTAAGTTCCTGTTGATTTTATAAACTTATTTTATAAAATGTTGACTACTTTGAATAAGTAAAAAAAATTTGATAATGAAATACTAAGTACTGCTCAATCGAGCTTCTCAAGTAAGTAAGAACTCCATTATATAATTTCCGTAGGCTAATTATAAATTATGTACATGATTCTTTAAACTCATATTGTAAAGTGAGACAAAACAGAAAATTTATGCTTAAAATCATGCACCTATCTTAGCTATCAGTGTGCAAACACTACAACAATTTTAAATCATTAAATTTCAGTTTGTGCCGCATTTGATTGCGAATATAAAAACGCATTTCTACTTTTTGTACAATCTTTTCTTAATTAATGAATACCAGGAGGGAGAGTGTATTAATGCTAACGCCCGAATCCCAATCTTTTTGGATTTTGGTGGAATTTTTGGAGCAACAGGTTTGGAACGGGATCCTTTCATTAGATTTCTACAATGGCTGTATATTGTAGGCGACTTCTCCAAAGCAAAACATGACAGAGCTATTAAAACTCCATATAAGAGTAATATGAATATATTTGATACATTACCCTGCATATCTGGAACTTTTAGTGATTTATCCTTTAATACAGGATCAAATTGGGTTATCTCACGAACTAAATTAGACCACCAGTTCCAAATTCCGGAGACCTGAATAGCTTGAATTCTTTTAATGACATTTGGATGCAGCGGTCCCTTGAATTGAAACCCTACATGAATGCGAGCATATTCTTCCTTTCCAACGGAAATCTTATAGTTCGGCTTCCTTTTGTATAGTTTTCCTGCCCATGACCTTGCCATATAGTTTGGCATCAATAGTGCCGATTTATTGCAATTTTCAAGGTGTTCCCAAAGGATGACTTCATGTTTCCTTGAAATCTGTTCTTTCAGCATTTCGACTGAACATTTCGGTTTTGTTTGCTTTAGCTTTGATGTCCAGCCATTCACTGGCATGACTAATAAATATTTCCCCAGTGAAGTTTGCACTTTTCTCAGGCAAACGACTATACCTCATCAAAGTGGACAATGTGTCTGAGTCCCTTATAGCAGAGTGCCAAACGTATGCTTCGGATTCAATAATGAATGAGTTATCCCTCGAGAAAATTTCATGTGTTGACAATAGATATATTTGGTGTGCCCACGATGAAATATCCGCCAGAGAATTAACTTTCCAGCGCGCCGGAGTAAATATGATTTTTCCGGGTCGCGTAAGTACTGAAAATCCATCCTGAATCAGTTGATTGAACGCCGTATAGGGAATTATATCCCGGGGTGAAATCAAGTTGTAAACGTTACTGTTCTTGTAACCATTGCTTATCACTAACGCAGCCAACATCAAGGACCCCATTGTGATTCTTAAGTACACCTTGCTGGTAGTGGACAACGGTAGTGGGTCTCCTTGTTGCAAAAAAACTTTTATGAGTGGAATCATTTGGGTAACCAAGATGCTGTATCCAAACGAGTTTGAGAATTGACGATGCACCTCTGCCAGAATTATTAAGGTTGACATAATGCAGACCCAAACCATCCAATCATACACCCTAAGGAGTTCCCACAGACCATATGAAGCTATCCCTGCGAAATGACCGCAACTGACAAATGCTAATTTGCTTACAGTCTCTTCATACGATAGCCTGATGAATTTATACCTTTCGTCTGAGATTGCAAATATTTGCATCAACACATCTCTTTCAGTATACCGATGCTTATCGATATTTATACGAACCGTCTTCTGATTTTGGCAATATCTGTCTCCAAAACTAACCGTGTTATTTGAGATAATTGTATACAGCATTGTTGATATTCCGGCGGCAAACAAGTCATCAGGAAACATGGTGCCTGAATTTCTCACTATTTTGGTAATGTCTGATGAGCCTTCACATGCCATGAGCTTTTTCCACAATTTCAATGCAGTGTCTCCTAACGAGAAAACTGAATTATCAGAATATACTCCCCAGAGGGTCACATCCTCTCTCTCCGTATTGTATAGCCGTTGTTTTATTTCAGATGACTCAATACTGGTATATCTGATTGACAGTCGAGGAGTTTCAACATTCTCAAAATAGGTTGAAACATGGAACATTTTTATGCGCCTCTCATGCTGGAGTAGAATGGCTGCCATCACCACAGAATTGAATTGTGTCGGAGCCTCATCCATTTCTATATAAGACCTCCGTCTCTCAGAGGAACTCTGGGAAATCATAAATCTTCTTATGATTTCATTGACATCAGCGAAATTGTCTTTTTGAAAAACGAATAATTGTAGCCTTGGGATTATTGATCTTTCTGTCTTTTGTAACTCTCCCATTCTTCCAGAGGTGTGGAATTTGAATGACAGCGGGTGTCTTGTAATTGTCAGGAAACCAGCAGGGATTTGAATTGATATTTGTATCTCGCAGTTCCAAGGTTTCGTGTTCATTGCATACCGGAACAGGTTTAGTCGTGTGCATATATCCAGCATCCGATGTTCTTTAATGATCGTCGCTCCACTCCAATATTCTGATTTTGGACATGTGATTTTATGTCCTATTGTCACGTTTTGACTTTCGTTTCCAAGATGAAATCCAAAAGGTGTCCAAATCATTGTGAGTATTTTCCAGCTCAACTTGGATGTTAACTCCACTTGCTGAAAACCAGTCAGTTGTGGTCTTCGCTGGACAGTGGGGATGATGGAAGAACCAATATCAACATTCTCAAAGTTGTCCACAATTACATGACAATTTGTGTCGCGGAACGTTGTCAGAATATCGGAAATATTCATGAAAACTCCACCGGCTCCGTTTCTGACTGAATAACTTTTCTGAAGTTGTGAAATAACTAGTTGTTCTTCCTTGTCATAATTGAAATTATTTCTATCCATTCTCACCTCATCTAGTGGTAGCACGGTCATTTCAAAGCGTCTATCATTCCAGCGAAAACCGTTAACGTGGAAGACGAAATTAAAGATGAGGTAATTGAATTTATTCATGCCGTATATTTCTGCAATTTCCACACAAAAATTAGTTTTCTCTCAATAAATCTGAAAAAAAAAAAATTGTTCTAAAATATTCTATACTGCTCCTACTAGTAACGCAGAGGGGATTAGCATTGAATATTGTATGGCCGTTTCGGCTTGAATCTGAAGTGGCAATGTGGCAAGAAAAATGTAATTTATATCCTTACATCCGTAATAGGATTGAATATGAATAATAGATAAAATTCTAACGGTATTTTCAGCAACCCTATATGGTATAATGTCCTTGTTTTTCCTAACAAGATAGAAAATCAATTTATCGGTAAAAATGCCTATGAACACTATAAAGAAAGCAATGTTCGTGTTGAAATAAGCATATTTCTTTTGTACGAAACAGACCATTCCTAGCATACATGTTTTTGATAAATTATTACAAATACCCAAATTATATTTTTTTAGATGTACAAAATTTTAATACATTGTTGTGCATATTTCATCTTCATATCTGAAATCATTTTCCCCTAATGCCATAACAGTTGCGTTTGTGACATTGGGTTTGATTTCATACATCTTCATCTTTCATTTCTGTAAATAAGTGGAATAAATAAATTTTATGTCGACACATTTCATGACCATATTTTCAGAACTACTATCGAATGCCAATTTTTTTGGAATAAATAATGAAGCATGTGCTTATTGATTTCTATCGAAGTGCCAAGCTAATAACTTTTAGCAATGAACAACCATATATGTACTTGTTTAGAAGACTATTTTTAAGTGAGTGAATCCATCATGAGAAGCATTTATTATCTGCTTTTATTTTCTATCATTCCACGGCAAAACAGAGTAAAACTTTAAATGCAGTCTTCGCATTAATCATTCCCATTGATTTAATGTGCATCTGTGGCGATGCCAATTGTTATTATACCGGAAAAAGTTGGCTGTAACTGAAATAAAAAGAAAACCATAGATTAGTGTGCACATTCAAAATATATTCTCCATCATTGCATTTGTCATATTTAACTGTACTTATCTTTCCGCCGTGTCGCACTGGGCATGAGGCATGAACTGTATCCTGTCGGTGACTTCCATTTCGATACATGTTAAACCTTTAAATATTCAGATTGTTGGTAACTCAATAATATTGGGTCAACCATGAATTAATTATATAAATATTAACGTCACCAGAAAACGGCAGAGCCTCTGACAGGCGAGGTGGCTACACCTTTGTAACCGAACGGTGTTTCACCTCCTAGTGTTGGAACCTCTATCTGCAAAATGTTACGAGTGCACATTAACTCAACTCAAGAATTCGGAAAATTCATATAGCAGGCTTATTTAAGAGAGTAACTGGTTACATAATGAAGTATCGATGCAATGAAGTCGCCTTCCTGTTGAAAAATCTGATTCCTTTCGCTTTCCTGACGGTTAGCCTGCATTTTGAAATGAATATTTATGCTACCATATTGTGCTTTGTAATTATAATTTTTCTACTTAAATCTTAACCATATTTTTAAAATTTACCCGGTCAAAATGAAACTGATACATTAATCCATACGTATACTCTGCATATACGCCATGCCACCAACTTGTTTTAAATTCCAGTCCAGTTACGATCTCACTCATTCTGTAAAACTTTTTAGGTGTTTTGTAATGAAATCCGGAGCCTGCCTTGAAATCACAACTTGCACTTATATCAGTTTCCCATGGGCCTCGGGTTACAACAGTTTCCGCCAATGGTTCCTGCAACTGCTTGAACTCTTCAATGGTTGAATTGCTCAGCATTTCGTAAAATTGGAAAAGTGGCGGCTCCTCAGATATACGTTCCACCTTGACAGGATTAATGTACAAGTAGGGATGCTTTCGATGTTCGTAGAAGCACTTCAGTCTGATTTGGTCCTGTGCTGATAAGTATCTATCTCCACGACAAAGACGTGCTAGAAGTAGTTCGTCTGTTACAGTATTGATTACTGTGGGCATCTCTTTCTTGTTGACTCCCAACTGTCGCTGGGAAATTCTGTCCGGGATAGAATCCAACGATGACTTATTTTTTCCCAAGGAACTTGAAATTGGTTTGCGGAACACTTGTCCAATGAACAGATTGACAATATCTTGCAAAATTTTTGTGTTGGTCGAGTTTGTCATAAATGATGTTTTTGAAAATACTCTGTTGTGCTGTTTTAATGGAACATATGATTGGCTAAGTGAAACAATGCTAACCATATGATGCTCATTATTTATATTACTTGTTGAATGCTGAGGAAATACAAGGAGCTTGTTAGGTCCACTGTTGTCTTGGAAGTAAAAGAAGACGTGGAATGGTTTTCCAATGACATTTCCAACCACTCAATTGCCATCGCAAATTTTCTTTTGAGTAAAGAGAATAAACCAATCTCATTTGTTTGAACTCCAGTCAACCTTCCACCATATTTGGTTTCAATATCTAAGCCCAAGGACAACTATTGAAGAGTAGGTATTCATAATAGGTAAATAGCTTTTTAGATGCAACCAGAATTATTTGGTGTGTGATTTATTTTTTTTACTGAGAAAACTAAACGTTACTCACATTTTGTGGTTTCAACAAGTAAAACTGACCGTAAAATACAAACGCCATTGACGAGTAGAACAAGTCGTGAGATTCAACAAATTCCGAATTTTCTGTGATTGGTAGTCCCAACAAGTCTAGTGTCCTCTCTAAATATGATTGAAAAATATTTCTTTATTATATTTACAACTTTTATTCAGAGCTAGTTGCATGTGAACGTACCATGATTTAAGAAATATTCATTCAATCCTTTTCTTAAGTCAATGCAGCTGGAAGTCAATCTTTTTGTAATTAAATAGTTCTCACAATACGTATTCAATTTGGTTGGCTTCGATTTTCCACCTAATTTTGTTGCCTCTTTCCGCTTCCAGCGAATGATCGGTTCTAATATTTGAGCCTGTTTACGGAGGAAAGTTAGTCGTTGTCGCAAAAGCGAAACAATATTCTCCTCTCTTGCGTGCCACGAAGCAATCACGTCAAGAGTGTTGAGAACACGGGAGCTGTAAGGTTCGGATATGTTATTATTGGATTCACTTGAATAAATCGGCGATGACAAGCTTAAGAGGGTGAGGCTCAAAAAGAGAACTAGGTTTATTGCCACATCACCATCCATATTAATTAGCTTTCAATGTTGATATGTTATCATGCAAATCAAATAGCAATTTACATTTCAAGTGTGTCTCTCTCCTCTCTCGCTCTTCTCGCTTTCTGTCTCTCTTTATTTCTTCAAGTACAAAAAATATACAATGAACAATGGGACCATTTGTTTTATATCAAGAATGTTACATTACGACTTTATAACCAATTATGAATATAGAAGTCATTTTATGACGTTCAAATTATTTTTTACGCTCCCCAAGTGACACAAATATCCATGAACATACCTATTTGTATTGCTTTGTGTGAAAATAATAGGATGAAGATTATTAGTAAATTGTTTCTCAGTTAAATATTGCCGTACTCATTGTTCATAAAAGCGTAAATATACTGACTTCGGTATGGAATATATATTAATAAGGGAATATTAGTTTCCAAACGATGGAAATCCCATGGATTGAAATAGGTAGTACATTGAGTTTCCTGCATAATAAAATGATAGAGTTCCACCATGCATTAATTTCGATAATCCGATCGTTACTAAATGAAAAATAAATGACTCATCCAATCTGGATTGATCAATCGATGAAGAACTGAAGGTGAGATTACATATCAGTAAATTTAGCAGATGGAAGTGTGCAATAATTTAATTGCTGTGAATAATATTTTAACATCCCATTGTGTGAGGAGAGCGGTTTGTTTATTTAATATTATATTATTTATTTATTTTCAATAATGTGGAGTTGAATTATTTACATATACTCAACTTCATGAATTGCTGGCGAAACACTTGTGCTAAATAATATAATGTACATGTAATTTCCAATGGTTTGCAATTGCATAGACTGATTAATTAATGTTAGCAGAAATTACATGCCAAATCTATACTAAAAGTAAAATTTGTCGGACCTGTTGATTTATTGCGCTACTACTACTTTGTTTATAGATACTCTCTTTATAGTAGTATAACTTATATTTTTAAATGATTTGTTAGCCTGGGCCGGTACAACAAACGCAATGGGGATTACAGGCAGGGCAGCAATGAACCCCGTCCCCATAAATTATTTGGCGACCGTTACCTAATACATACACTGGATTGTCTGGCCCAATGGGAAGAACTTCTCCAGTATGAGGAATAGCATCGTTTTCTTGATGCTTTTCCATTGACTGTAAAAAGGATTAACACAAATATAATTTAGAAATCCATGTCAATATATATAATACCATTTTAAAATATTGGAACTGTTTAATTTAGTTTCAGTCTGTACTAACCTGAACCCAATTTTCTGCCGATGCATGGAAAATTATTCCCAGCAAAACAAGTGCAACCAGAAACTTCATGATACCTGGAAGTAAATCTAAATTTGCTAGTGACTTCAAAATTTAAATACTGTTCGCCTGTATTGTTTTAGTTTTGAAAACTTGTTCCCCAAAGTGTACCCATAGGCATGCAACTAATGACTGATAAATGCTCAAACATTTTTTTGCGATTTTATACTGGAAAACGCCGACACAATTTTATAATGACTATTAATTTACATTTACCTACCTGATGGCAAAACGAAGTGTTTTGTTCTTAAAATTTAAGATCAGGTGATGTAACCATCAATCATTTTTGATTATGACAAATGCGTATAAATAATGAACATTAAACCCACAATCAATTTACCAAATAAATAACAGTTGCCTAATAACGCTGTGTAGCAAGTATGTTCGGCAATACCTAAATAAAATTTTTTTTTCATTTGTTTGTTTGAGATAACATCAATACATATTTACATGGACAAACAAATTGGCGTGAAATCCGTAATGTCGGATCATTATAATGGTTTGATTAAACGTATCGGGTTTTTTAGATAGTTAGATATGATGAGGATAATTGCACCTAGTTCATGTATGTATTTATGTACAAATGGGTTAACAATTTTTACTATGCGAAAACACACACAAGGTTTTATTACAAGCACGATTGACCAACAACCCGATTAGTATAACGCTAACCACTTGATTTTAAAAACGAAGAGACTAATAGGTGGGTAGTAACAAAGTTAACCTTATCCTTCGAGCAAAGTTTGCCAAGTAATTCTTGGAGAGCTGATGTATGTATACTGGCAAATTGATGCGCAGTTGTAGTGGATTCATCCTAATCCTTCTGCTTGAGTGACCAATCGTGTTTTGAACTCACTCATTATCATCAATCAAGAGAAATTCCGATTGACAGTATAATAGTGACATGTTCTGCAAAACATTTTGGTTATGATTCAACACACAAAATATGTAAGTGTTTTGAATGCTGTTACTACCATCCAATTGAGATAAAATTATATTTTATCTTCAAACACAAACGAAAAAATTATCCATGCCGATATAAATGACTGTATATCACGAAATTTCATCTGGACATTTTGTCGCATGACTTTGCGCTATCTACATACATACATACATGCATTGTAATATGATATATATTTTAATAGAATACTATTATCATGTAAATCACTTCAAGGAAAATATGTTATGGGTTCAACGCAAACAAAAGGTTTTTTCGTATCTAGAGTATATTTTTCTAGCAGATTATTACTTACTTTGAACATTTTAAACATGGTTTCCTTATGCATTTTCTAATAATCTTGCCGACAGCATAATACCTCCATAAGAACTTGATTATTTGCCATAATTTTCTGAAAATTTCAACAACACCATAATATAATCTACAAACATTTTCCAAGAAAAACGATATAAGTGCTATTTTAAAACCAATCAGAACTACAATAAATATTAGTTGTGTATTTCCAGTCATTGATGGTTTCACAGGCTCAGGTTCTCCAAGGCTATGTGGTTTTGACAAATCTTCAACAAACTTGATCCACCATTCCATTACACCCGACTCTTTAATTCCTTTCATTCTGCGTATTAAAAATGGAGGAATTTTGCCATAAAAAGTAAACACTAAATAGTCCATAAAATAATTCTCCTTTCCAGTGTAGAATAAATCAGCTTGATTGCGTGTTTTTGATTCATTCAAAAGTTTTGCTTTTGCTAACTTTATAAATCTTTTTGAAAGATATTGCGGCAATACTATTGCAACTTTTTCACATTTTACAAGGTCATCCAAAATCGAAACTTGTTCCAGATTCCGATACTTTATTTTAATGTTTTCCTGTTGTCTACACACTAGCGAATTACTTTCAAATTTTTCACGTGTACAGTTTTGCAACGGCGTTAGTGATTTTCTAAGATGCTGTTTTAGAGATGGATGTAGTGTTGCTTTCCGATCCAGCAAAATTTCAGAACTAGTTTTAGACCTGTCATCCTTCCAATTCCACCTGTGTGAAATATCAGATCTTCCATGAACGGCTCCAACAGCATTTACCTTAAAGGTCAGCCGATCTGCATAAATTGTAATATTTTTTGGAAGATGTACTGTTAAAATGTAGAGTGGTCCAAGTCTGTCGTAAATTACAAAATTGCCTTGTATCAAATCCTTTGCAGTGTCATATGTTAATCGAGATCTGGGCGTAACAATATTGTAAACGTTTGTACTTTTGTAAGCATTACTAAGCACAAGTGCAGCCAATAAAAATCCACAGGCTATCAATCTGGATGCCTGATATTTTAGCTGGGAATTATTGTAGGGATCACCCCTTTCTAGTAAAACTTTGATCATCGAGTCAACAAAACGGAAAAAAGAAGAACCTGACATTTTTGAATTTGCGGTTATGTGAGTATGAATAAGTGGCAGGAATATTAGCCAATAAACTATGAAGAGCCAGACAGGTGCTTCATATATATTTACCAGCTCAAGAAATTGTAACCCAGAAGTGCCTCTAAATCCACAAGTGACAAAGGTTAAGCTTTGTAACCGATTTTCGTAGGACATTTCAAATTTTTGGTATTCATATCCTGTATACATTTCGCTGCTAAATTCGACACTCTTCCCAAATGATACTCCATACATGTACTTAACTTCTCCATTTACACAGTACTTGCCTGGGTTGTCTATCAATTTGCCCATATTAAAAGTGTAATTTTGCCAAATGTGTAACCATTCATGGACCAAAGCATGAGCTAATAGGTCTGACGTATCTTTCAAAGGAACATTTACACGAGAACGGTTTTCCGTAATGTGATCTTTACATTGTAGCAACTGTCTCAGAAAGGGTTCTCTATTATTCTTTAATGCAAAGGTGTACAAATTTAAATATATCATATCTCCTACAGCCGGATAGCTCAACTGAATTAAGATCGGCATGGACAACAACTCCGAACGATTTATATTAAAGGATTTCAAGGAAGGATTCCAACGAAAACGTTGGGACAGTTCTTTGTTGCTGCATGTTAAACAATATATTCTGAGGTGTGTAATGGACCAGAATTTTGCTTGACTTGCAAAAGTTTGAGCAATCTGATACGTCTTAGGTTTTCTAATATGCTGAAGTTCCAATGTTATAAATATGTCGTGACTTGAACGTTGATATTGCTGCCCTTTGGCCAGATAGTAAAATGCTTGATATTGATTAAGGCTTATCGTTTCGAACGGAATTTCTTTTATCACGACTGCTAATATTGAGGGGGTTGTCTTGGAATGGAATCCCACCTCCCTGTATGGTACTTCTATCATTTCAAGGGAGCTAAATTGTTCCAAATCATATTGCTCTTGAGTAAAAATTATTGTAATTGTGATGTCGATTTCACATTTCCAAGGCTTCAAGTTTGAGGAAAATGAAATTTGGTCAATCACAGAGCAAAAATTAGTATAGTCTGAGTTGCGTATTGCATGATAAAATGTTGTTTTCAGGAAAAACTTTGAATTGAAGCATTGTCTCACAAATTTATTTGATAAGGTTGAGGACCCACCCTTTTTGTTTGTGGCAAGACTTTTGCCTGGCATCCGTATAATTAGTGGATGATTTATTTCAGGTGAAGGAATATCCAATTGCCAAAAGTTATCGATAACCGTTAAGCAATTGTGTTCAGAGAGTGCTTTGATATACTCGGCTAGATTTCTAATTACGGGCTGGAATTAGTTAATTGATGTGCTGGTATTTTTTTGAAATTTTCGTGTCGCCTTTGTTGATTTGGTTCTTGATTGCTTGATGATTTGTGACACTCAAACGTAACATACTGCAACAAATAAAATATTACTAGCCACAAAAATATCCAACACCTCATGTTCAATGTTGGTGAATTTTCCATTATAACATAGGTAAATGCTGACAATTTATTGACAATTGTGAGATGTTGGATGGAAGTTTGTTCCTCACTTATATTGACGCACAAAAACAATCTTAAAAGCGTGAATGTTTATGGAATTTCCAATATTCCAATTACGATTTCTACGATAATAATTCTACGCAACACAATTCTACATAGTAACGATCGATACAGTTAACGGTAAGAGTTGGAAGGGGAGTTCCAAAATCTGTAAAGAATAATTTCTTGGATAGCTCTGGTAATCGTCGAAAAATTGTATCTTGTCATGAAGTAATGGAATATTTAATGTAGTTGTTCAATTTCTACACCGTTATGAAGTTCCAATTTTCAACGCATTACAAAATTAATTTTTGAGTACTTTCTCGGCATTTATATCGACATGTAATTGGTAGGATAGCTAACAAGTCCAGGATCCAATTATAATAAATTACATTACTAAAATGACAGTGTTAATGAGCAAATGGTAGAAAGGTAATTAAAATTGGTATTATAAAATGCTAATGATATTGGTAGCAAACAATTGTAAAAAATTGACGCCGTGATATTTATCTTTTACTATCCTCAAATCTAGAGGAATACTGATCTTTCAACTCTTAAAGATTTGTAAGATAGTCAAAGGTTTTGTATCTATATATCATTAGGATAATCAGATATTAAACAATGATGCGTTATTTTTATTTCGATTGGTTTTGACTACCATGAGCAGTTCGAAACCTGCATTGGAAAATGTTACTTTGTATCATTTTTCCGCAACAACAACTTGTGCTTGTCCGAAGTCCAAGCTTTGGATGGCATTGCGACGTTTCTCGCACCCGCACGTAACATTTCTTTTCATTCATAATTTAAAATAATGCAAAATGTTAATCGTGACGACAGCGGACCCTTATTACTACTGCGCAACGGATATTCTACATAAACTCGATGATATTATGACCTAAGCCTCAAGCTAAGAAAACTGTCTCCTTAATCAAGACACACAGGACAACAAATAAAGGGGTGGGGGTCAGCATGGATAAAAACGCTTGCTCTCTTCTCTTCATCTGAAAGAAAAAGGGTCACTTTATCCAAAAAAAATGTCTTCGTATTGTTCTCAATTAAAAGGACCGCTCAATTAAATAATAGGTCTATGCCCCTGTCAATCATCTCTCATGGTTTTAACTGCAGAACGGGATCCCTCCTACTACTCACATATATCCCTATTTTTATACATTTGTCTGAAAATAAGAAAAAGAAGATTTTGATTATGTTCTTTCGTAGTAGGTTTTTCCCGAAGGATAGAATTTTCATAGATTTGAAATACTTCAAAGATACCAGCATAACAGAATGACGGTTCTACCATACACTAATTTCCAGAATCAGATATTCTCTAAGTGAAACCTAACTGGCTCATCTAATATGCGTTGAGCAATCAATGAAATAATTGAAGATGAGATTACATATGAGTAAATTTTGCAGGTGACACTGTTTAATATTTATATTCCTGTGACGTAAAGAAACAACATAAAGTTGACATTAAACAGGGTTGTTTGATGATCGGTAGTTGATGATCCTATGTCATTGGCCTAAACAGACTATAAATCTTTATTTCGGATAGTTTATTTATATTTTCGGCTATTTATTAAGAAAACGTCACGTTTTGGTTGTCAATGCGCGATGAAATTATTGCCGTTATTTCTCATTAAAATGACTATAGGTAAATTCCTTAATTTGGTTTATTGCTCAGTGGAGTAAATAACCATAACCACATCACGCATTCAAGTCAAACAAATATAAAATGGTGATTTTATTTTCACAAAAATTCAATAAAAAATTCCCAACCATTGGTCTGGGAAATTTGTGTTGGAACACAGTATATGCAGCATTTTGTATTTTGGGTTGCTGGATAATTGTTTCCAAGAATATTAAGTAATTTTTTATTTAAACAAAAACGTTTTGACTGAGATAAAAACTACAATATACATATTTTGTCAATCCACAAAAACTGCGAATTTGTAAAGTGTGTAAATTGAGTAGTCGTAGCTAATTGTATATTTTGACAACGATTATGAAATCTATTGCCACCGTCAGTCCTGGAATTGATAAGCGGATAAGTAATGAAACAAACGTATGCAACGTCTAGCTTTTAAAGTATTTATTGAGAATATTATGTATTACTAACCAAATGATCAACATGCATAACTGACAAACATGATAAGCA
>JAHZMV010003067.1:0-20026 GCA_027743765.1 Coecobrya sp. COE2 | reverse complement strand
ACCCGTGTAGCGGTATTTTAAGCATCACACCGTATATTCGAGCCGCAGAAGAACCTAGTACAGGCGGAAACGAAACCATGCCTTTAGGAACAGACGCATTCTTTGGTACAAGTTTCCACATAATTAAATTAAAGCATATCGAATGGATACTCATTTGAACGTTTATTGTGATCTTTAATTTGGATAGATAATTTACAGGAGTTTTCAAACGCAGTTTCGCAATCACAGCAAGAATGGCGGTCACAAGCTTTTCATGAGTATGGAAATCTGAATGTCCTTCGGTTAATTGTGATTTCGTTTATCGCGGTGAATCTACTTTTGGCTCTGATAACGACAGTTTCCAAAGTAATGGTTGTCCTTTGTGTTATAATGTAAGAACAAATAGTTGATAATAATTAATTGAAATACTATTTTTTGAACATTTAAAATACATGCATTTTTTACTTTACAGTGGTAAAATCGTTAACCCTTTACTAATTATTGGGGTGTTCTGCTACGCAATGAAATGCTCCCTACTTAATGAATATCCCAGTTAATTCAACAACACAATCAACAATAATTCCATGCATTAGAAGTTAGTTGATTGGATTGTAGAATTTTTAATCAATATTCATTCAACCATTTTTGTTCTCATTTTGATTTATATGTTTAAGTTAGTAAACGTGTTCAAAAAAGAACGAACAATGTTAACGTGTGTAAAATTATTGCAAGTTAATAAAATTGTAATATGTTTTTCTCATGACTTCAAATAAATAATTACAGTTTGAATAATGCTTCATTCAAAACTTATTTCAGCTGCATTATTTTTTTAGCCAATGCATTCATTCGTCAAGGTTAGGTAATAGGCAACTAGTTTAGAGTTCCAAGTAGCCGTATACTCTCCCGTAGGAGCGAATATTGGTTGAAACCTGAATAGGATAGTGCACTCGTCAAAAAGCTTCCTTTGCCAAAAACATTTTCCAGCAAGCAGCAGCACAGCAGATTATCCTTGCATCAGTTTTGATTTTTACGGCAAATGAGATTTTCTGTGGCTGCCTGTATACGTCACAAAAAGCTTCCTTTGCAGCAGTAGCAGAGCGACGAGCAACGAGAAAAGTTGCATTACTAAAGCAGATTTATCGTATTTATTTTAAATGGAAAGTGTGAAGTGAGTGTAATTTTTATGTCGCTGCAATTATGTGATGTCGGCTAAGCTGATGAGGATTTTTCAACATAAGCAGAGAATAAACGAGATAACCGAACAACCAGTTCTACATATAGGCCCCATTAGCCCCTTTGTCTCGAGCAGCACGGAAGTCATTTAAATCTCCTGGAAGCATTTGACCCATACGTGTTTTCGAACACAGTCTAAAAATACAAGTCCAAATGTTTCCAGTCAATAAAAATGAATAAGTACATGCAGGAATAGCTGGAGATTCGTTGGAGCTGGATGCACATTTGGGTCAACTGGAGAAACGGAGAATTTGTCAGATTACATATAAGATATTAGTTTAAAAATTAATGCTAATTTTTATCCAATAAATTATATTTCATGTTGCATGAATTTTAACAAAAAATAATAACAATTGAAGAAAAAACATGTTTCAGGAGTTAAAAAATTAAGCAATAATTTCTGATCTTCTTTCTAGATTTTGTCACGTTATGCTGACATAAAATTATTTCGGAACGAATGACTATGAGTGGATACCAAATATGTTAACCTCCCGTGTTTCTTTAAATCATTATGTGGATTTTCATAAATCTACGGGTAGTTCGCTAATATTCCATGTAATATACTATTGGTTCGTAAATATCGCCATGCTATAACATGTTTTGAACATGCAAAAAATACTCTTGAAGCCAAGACAAAATATAAAATCAATACACGTGGAGAAACTTAACCAAATTTGAGGTAGTAGTTAAATAAATTGAAAAATAAGTTTTTTATAAATCCATGATGGTCCAGCATACTAAGTTGGAATTTCTGAGCGTCTTACATAGCATACGGGTATGGTGTTAGGTAGGAATACTTGCTACATTGAGGGTGATGAACCACAGGAACAATAAGTATTGGTCGATCACTCTTTTACTTGCATTGCCACTTTTGGCTTCTAATACAATATTTTCTGGATGTACTAACTGGGTTTCAGTTACGGCTGAGTTGTCAATAATATCAGATACAGAACAAACCGAAAATGTCTCTAGTTAAACAGTTAAAATCAAAATTTATATTTTTAGTCAAAATTTTCTTCATTGTCGTGTCTCTAGGTATTTTATTTAAGCCTGTGTTTGTTGAGTGTAGATTGTCATATAACACCTTGAGAGAGTTTTCTTTTGAAATTGTTCCGTCCGACTATCAGGACTTGTCAAGATTGTATGGCAGCTATAGTTTTGTCGTGCAACCTCGCCTATTTGCCGCTCGTAATCGTTTCACCACAGAATCAATACCTAGAGTAAATTTAAAACATTTTTTGAAACTTCTTGATCCGATAAAAAATAAGTGTTACGTTGCGATAGATGACTATGAGGGTGTAGATATTGCCCCGTTTGCATACCCTCTAGTTATTCGAACGCCTGTTCCAGCTCTCATGTGGAGAGGATGGAACCAACAAAGCAGGGAACTATCATCAAGCAAGTACAAAAATTACTACTATAAAATTATTTATTTGCCCAGAAGTTTTGCAAGCAAATTTAATAAAAGTGAAGCCATATTGAATGCAAAATTTGGTAGGTCAATAATTACTATCAAATGTCCGACATCGTTGTATAAAATATGGATATCTCACAATCCTGCATACGACACTAATGATGAAATGTTTGATACTTGCACGCAACTTGACCATTTCCATATATCCGCGAAAACCAAACCTTGGAACTGCGAAATACAAATGTCCTTGTTTATGCCACCTGCATATGTTGGTGGTTCCTTCGGCCCTATAAAACCTCCAAGGTTGTTTCATCGAAATATGGCTGCTCCGGCAGGATATCTAGGGCACCAAATATTTCCACTTCCCTCGGATGTAGGAACAGTGCATATTCTTGCAGAGGAAGTCGGCCAATTTTCATCCTGGACTGAAAAAAATCTACAAGATATGATATATAAAAATGGCGACAAATCAGAGAAGGGATATTATAATGATCCAGATAATCCAGGTCTCACAGACTGGTCACCAAGAATAAGTCATTTAGAACATTTTGTGATGCTCTTCGCGAACGAAAATCGTACACACCATATTGCTCAGTCAGAGTTCACTGTGTGTGCCATCACACGAGCATTAGTAATACCAATTTACGTTGATTGGTCATACGGGATTGAGTTGATTTCTACAGTAAATCTTGTTACTGATAGTGACATTCTGTTACCGAGGAAGGAAAAACATATTGCGGTGTGGAAAATGTTCAGAGATATCATCTACGAAAGATTCGATGCCATATGGTATCAGCTTCATCACTGCTATGACTCACTTACACGCAGGAACAAAACATCCACATTTGATAGACCACATGATCAATTGTCTCGTGATTTGGCCGCGCTTTTCCTGGTGACGCTTGGAAACTACTCTCTAAGGCTGAATAATGGCGAAAAGAGACAATGTATAGCAGGAAGGTATGTAACGTACTTAAGCATAACCGATTATAATCATCAACCTGTGGCAGCCATTTATACTTATCCTATGTCTGGAAACCATTCGCATTTCAACCCCATACACTATTCTGACGAGCTCAATGAATTACACTTTATCAGTTGCGGAGGACAAGGGAAACTGGATTCGTTCATGTTTGGCGAATTATTAACAGCTTACGATAGTACGTCCTGGGCATGTATACTTCTAGTTTCCATTTTGGTTGCACTCACACTTAACCATGTGGTCACTACTCGACATTTTGGAATGTCTGATACATTTTTGATGGTTACAAAAGTGTTGTTAGAGCAAGGCGACCCCTTTCGAAGTAGTTTAGTTCACAATCGAAAATTACGATGTTTGGTTATTTCCTTCTTGTTTGCAGCAATAGTGCTAAGCAACGGTTACAAAAACACGAATGTCTACAATATGATATCACCACGTGACACAAAGCCATACGAAACAATAGCCGAGTTAATACAGGATAAATTCATCATTTTCACTCGATCCATTCGTATAAAATTTCTTAATCATTTAACAAAAGAAATTACAATTAGTATTACCTTTCCCAGTTTTTCTAGTCCTAAATTTTCTAAATTCCTGGGGCATGATTCTGACCGACATAAACTTGACTTTAAGCCAACTAAGCAGTCATGGTATCTAGTCCAATCAGAGGTATTTGAGATGGCCGATATTTTAAAGTTTAATATTTATGATGAAACTATGCTAACCGAGATGGATTGTGTAGCAAATAAAACATCCTTGCATTCCAATTTGTCAAACGTACTAAATGACATTGCTGGAGAAATACTGGAGAGAAAAATACCGATTCGCGACTCTGAGGAAAACACTTTCATACAGCATACCAAATCCACTGAAGATAAACTTTTGTTTAGTTTTCTGAACAGTTGCAAGAAATCTGCTTTGCTCTTACCATCATTTATGGCAAAACGTTGGGCTCGACAGGTTCAGAAAAATAAGGCTTATGAGAATGTATTTATTGGCAAGGCGACAAACTTTAATCTTTCCATGATACTTAACATAGAAGGGCCCGTTCATCAAAATGTAATTAAGAGGTTTCATGCAATTGTTGCGTCAGGTGCTTGGGAGTATAAAGTAAAATATTACAACAATATTGTTGCCTTTGAGCCTGGACCGCATGACAGATTTATTTTGAATGAGCCTACCATGTCAGGAAATATTCTGATAATATTCATCCTACTCTCTGGCGGTTTGGCAGTATCTTTATTTGTATTCTTCATGGAAGCCAACAAAATTGTTTGCAATTCTATCAGAAAATTTCCCAAGAACGTTTACAGTTTTGTAAGATATCTTCTGAAAATCTGTTCACGTGTCATGGCCGGATGGATACATAGCTGCAAAGCTCGAAACATCGAGATTCAGAATAATATTGGATTAGTATTAACAATTCGTGCAAGATATGTCACCAACGCAGTACATGAGTTTGTATGCTGATAAACGAATTTGTATTTTCGTCAATGTCACAGTTTCGTATTTGTTGGTCAGTGTATACGTCTGTGTATGGATATTTAGTAATTTCAGGTAAAATTTATTATTATTTATTTATTATATCGAAGAAACTGGACTAAATCGTAACTAAGGATGAAAACTTTATTTTATTTCATTGAATCGCATGCAAAACGACAATAGCGTCATTTCAATACATTCATCTCATTCATTCCATTACATTACACGTGCTTTGAACCTACCAGAAGATTAAAAGAGAAGGGTAAATGAAATCAAACTTAATGTAAACCGTAACAATCATTAAATTTCTAAAACTAAATGGCACTAAATACAAATTATCTTGTAAAATTAATTTTATCTATGGTCATTTTAATAGTGTAGTTTTCCGCACTAAAACTTTACATTTCTAATATACTAATTGTAAGAATCATATATTATTATTACAATTTAAAGGAAGCTATTATATTGCGACCTGTAAACGCAATGTAAAGCAGATATGCTTTTTGCACTTTGAAAGAAATGCATGTATGTATTTATGCCATAAAGATACTTTTAAATTGCAAATTAAAATTAAATGTATCATGATAAAGTATTTTTACATAATTAATGTATTCAATTTTCCGTGACAAGAACAACTTCCGGGCTTACCATTTGCTGATCCACAAGAACACTCCCAAATTACGAAAATTTTAATTGGTTAAGAGTCTACTCTGGAGAAATATATAAATCGGACAAACGGTTCATTCAATGTATAAGCATACACTCAAATATTTTCAAGACTCACAAGTAATTACGTCAAGATTAATTTGTCAGGATGTTCTTTTCAGCAGCAGAAACAATTAATTGCTTGCTCAAATACTTTGTTAGCACTCATAATTCATTTTAATAATTTTTGATTTACAAAGCTATCACGTAATTGTATTAGTTTGACACATATATATATTATTAATTTAATGTGTTACATACAAGCAAAGTGTCTTGTTAGAATACCCAATCCCCACCTAAATATCTAACTGCATCAAAACGATCTTATAGCTAGTCATAACAGAAAACAATGTTAGTATAGTACCGCCAGTGACAATATAACAATTACCCGACCTAAATTCGAATGGTTTGCACGCACTCAACATATTTATCATCCAGTTCAATTCCCAATCAGCATTCATTCCACAACGATTCTGACTAGCCATCTCCATATGTACAATTCGTCTGTCCCACTCCTCGCAATATTCTTGACTAGCCGTATAAACGAAACCCATCCTTGTCAACAATAATATCATAAACGCAGCGCTGCTGCTAGCCAGGCAAACAAATATTAATGCACTCACTGGTGGGAATAGGTCTGTCGGTCTGAGTGCTAAATAGCACATTGTTACCATTACAATCAACGCTAAAGATTTACATGCCAGTAAAGTAAAGTAAAAGTAAAGTACCATTTATAGTCGAACTCTCATCAAGCATCACTGCCTGGTCTCCCTGAAGTGGACTGTTAATCTGATCTCGATAGAACATCTGCTAATCTACTACTAATCTCTGTGTGGTTTGAGATCAGGTCTTCCCACAGATAAGGGACACTCTGTCAGGATACTGTGAAGGTACCACAGTATACCTGACTCGTACTGACCTTAAATGGTGCGCACCGAGCCGATCAGGATTAGCAAGGCAGTTCTAGGAGGGGATAATCCGGGGGAAAACCCCATCGTTAACCTTCACAACGAAGCCAGTGGTTTTACCATTTTTGCTAATCGTTTATGCTAATCCAAATATTTTTCCATATTTTCAGAATCTGTAAATATGAAACACGGAAAAGCATTTGTTTCCTATTTATCTGACTAATTTAAAAGCAATTGAGTGTTTCTTTGAGTATTTTTACCCTCGCCGTATATTAATTTATCCAACACGTTTAACCTTCCAAAAAAGGACACAATTTCGTATCGGCGCCTGTGAAATACAAAGTGAACACATGTTACCATAATGAATACCCAGGAAAAGGCACTCATTGCCAACAACATTGCATTATTATTTGGTGATTTCAGTTTATCATGGCAACTATAGAGGTTCACAAAACGAAAAGAGTTGAAAATGAGACTGGAAACGTAAATAAGCTTTGCAGTAAAGTATCTAAAATTTGTGAATAGGTTCTGAGATATGACAAACTCAGATGATTCTTTGAAGTAGTGTGGTTTACTACAAGCTTTGCAGTTTATTTCATTGCCAGATTTTGTTGTAACTAATAAGTTCAAACAACCAAAAAATAGCATCGCGTCGGTAATATGCTGATGAATTTGTAAAATTGATTTTGATTCTATGTTAGTGTTTGACGCTGGGAAATCTTTTATATTGGATGACTTGGGTGTTCTTCTTTGCAGATAAATTTTCTGATTCCACATTCTAGAATAGATTCGGAAAGAAAAGAAAGTAAGCATGGAGTAGTACTGCAACCAAAGTTTAGAAAAATGCTATATATACATACAGCACGGTTTTTCATTTGGTTTAGAAATGAGATCCTTTTGTCTTCGTTTAATGTGGGTTTTAATGAGACTTATGAGTATGCATTTGTAATGATACTCTACAATCTATTATTAATATCGTCATAGTTTATCAGTGTACACGTTCATATATATACGGTTCATAAAAAGTATTGTGAATTATACAAATTAGCATCTAAAATAAAGAAGTTAAGTATGATGTTTTTCATTAATTTATTTACGCTATAAGTTAGCGACCTAAGAAATTAGAATATTATGCTAACAGGGATACAGGTTACAAGATATTTACATTATTCGTTACTTTTTATTATCAATTATTGAAAAAAATATAAGAGAAGAGTGTCATCATGATTAATTAGTCATCCATGACATTAAAAATATGTAACACTTCTTCAATACGACTGAAATTACACTGCACCTGTCCAGATTGATTATTATTTTCAGAGTCTAAATTATATGCTTTAAATATCTTATCTTTTGAAGGATATAGTCATTTAATAAAACTCTGATGAACATTCGCATTGAATTATCATTTAAATACTAAGCAAATATCAAGACAAGGTTACAACTGGCATTTGACCTTATTTATTGATTGATCTATTAGAAATTTCTCTGCTCCAATTGCTCAATAGTAAAACTCCTGAACTGTAGAATGTAAAATATTACACTAAATAATATACACGTATATTCGAGAAAAATCAAAATTGCACCAAGTGCCAATCCAAAACCCCAAACCGTAAAAATTACAAGAATATTCCCAGACATATTTGGCTTCCTCAGTGGAGCATTGCTGGAATATTTGAAACCAATAGTACGGTTAAGTACCTCTGACCACCAGCTCACAATCCCAGACTCTTTGATTGATCTAACTCGCTGTGTAATATAGATATGGAACAGACCCAGTAAATCGAACACCTAAAACGGACTGAAAATAAGTTTCTTTTCCCAAATGAACAAGATCTGCCTTCTTATATTTCCTTCCCATTTCAATTGCCACTTTAGTTGCAAAATCGCTTTCGAAAATGACAGCAGTTTTTCTACATTCATTAAGTCTACTTAAAATATATAGTGATACAACCTCCCGAAATTGGCCTAAAATATCCTTTGATATGCCAATATATACGGAATTATTAAATAATAAGTTTATAAACTGCAGTCCGAGAGCAGAGTCTATTGAAAATCTACTGTTCTGAAGGAGATGTTGGTCCAATACAGAAATCCACATATCTGAGCTATTGTCAACTCTATCGTATAATATCCTGGAAAATTGAAGCAGACTAGAGGGCATCGAAATTATAACCCTGCCTGCTGCAGATATACCACAGTCGTGATTCCTACAGTCCCACAACATATCGGACTGTAAAAGGAAACTCCATTCTGCTGGCAAAACCGAATTTCCTGCTATAGCCCCTTCGATTGGTTCGAAAATCTTGAAATCATGAGATATTAAATCGTCCAGTCGTTCAGCATGTTTTACAACTCTTGGGGAAGTCATTCGGTATACGTTGTCGTTTTTGTAAGCATTGCTCAATATCATTACAGAGACGGATACAGTTATTGTAACTATTTTACCATATGAGTACCACAGTACAGTTTGTGAAAATTGGTAATTCTGCTGCAAATACATTCTCACCAAACATTCCATATTTTGTATTAATACTTGTACAATATGTGTCTTTCCTCTTTGACATTCGATAGCTGAACATATTATGAGAAACGTGATTGTTGCCGCAACAGTGTAAAGCCAAACGGTATGAGAGAAAGCTTTACTGAATTCAGAAAAAGGTAAACCGGAACGTCCGATATCACCACATGCAACAAATTTGAACCCATTTATGTCTCGGTGGAAAAGTGGAAACTTTTGTGGCATTTTACCAAAGTACAACTCCGTTTTCACATTAATCAATTGATAACGTGTTACCCGTTCCTGTGAAACGTTTCTACATGTATGATACCTTTCGATGACATACGACTGATTTTGCAATATGGAAGTCCAAATGTGGAGATTAGACATGGCCATTTTTTCAGAAAAACTTTTCTCGTGTCTGCTTCCTGAAAAAATATTCGTGATGGATGTATCTAGGTTGCACATATCCATCCCACTTTTGATTCGGTCGGAAGACTCACCATCGACTTTCCATTGTAATAGTTCGTGTGGGTTTGGATCGGCTATTTGGAATATCTTTTCCCTTGTTAGGTCTTGCAGTGATGCGTTACTCCACCAAATAATTTGATGTTTTGATCTGAAAATAAAAATATTAATGAATCAAATTGCATAAGTTAAATTATACTCTTAAAACTCTATCCACAAGTATAATATCGTATGGCGGAGAGTGCTAAAACGTATTGCCACCTGGATGTAATAATAATTCGGTACGGTTGTCGAATAATTCGATTAATTTGTTAATTCAAATGGTTTTGGAATCCTTTCAGATTTAGGAATTAAATTGTTTCTGAGGAAAAATTACTTCGTGTATCCCAGATAGCACATTTGACAGTATATCTTCAACTCGCCTATTGTCCATTCCATCCCACGAAATTCCGTTGATTTTTGGTTTAGCTCCACCGAAATTACAATAACGTTGTATGCATCTTGGGATTGATAATTTTCATACAGTTTCGAAATTAGATTCTCACATCTAACTTGAGTCTTAGTGCATACAATAAAATTGAAATTTGGAACTGTTGGCAAGGCTACATTTTGAAGGAGCAAGGAACGATCAAAAATTATTTGTGGTGGTGTGTAAAACCGCTCGCGGAACTCCACAGATCTTAAAGTGTATATTGCTGTACAAAGGTGGGGTTTACTATTTTTGATGAATGTAAATGGATTTAACGTTAAGCAGTAGTTTGGATTAGGACTATAATAATCTGTTATTTTGTGCCATAATCTACTCTCACACAATAAATTACCTGTGCTATTAATGTGAAATGGAACCGATCCAATAATATATCTGTAGCCCTTTTTTGGAATAAAGAATGCAGGTGTCGCACGCCGTAGTACAAGAGGGAATGAAATATAACCTAGATCATCGCCTAAAAAGTTGTCGATTACACATAAACAACGGCGGTTTGCAATTGGGGCAATAATGTCATCTAACTTATTTAAAAATCCGCGATGCTTAATGGCTTCATTATAAAATCGAACGCTTTCTACAGCACGCTTTGGGAGTTTATGAGGTTTGTAGAAATTTTTGTTTACTAGTGCATTTGAAAATGGAACTATCAGAACGTATGTCTGGACGAACAGATAATCTAACTGAATGAATAAATAGTGTACTAAAACTATTGATATGAGCTCGCTTATACAAATGCTATTATTCGCGGAGAAGAAACGCATTTTGTTTCACTAGACAAGATTATGCTCTTCTTAACAATTCAGAAATACGTTATAATTCTTGCAGCAGAACGTATCACGGTTTTATAGATTGTTCGGTTTTATCGACGACGGTTTATTATTATTTCGCTTTTCGTGAGGACGTAAATGTTGAATTTTTGAAATGTATATCGCGAATTACTGCGAGACGAACAAGGTACGGCTAACGCATGGGTTTCCAATATGTATTTGATAGTAAGACTGTGAATTCTTTGAATTCAAATAAGTTATACCTCGATACGTATGCAAAATACTTCCAACAAACTTCTATACATACTTACCTTAATTGGATTACGTGTCATTCATACCTAGTTTAATAAGGGATACCCATCGGTAAAACTAATAAAAAAAATATTGTATCCGCATAAAAATTTATGATTAATGTCAATCTTCAAACTTTAGACAACGATTTAGTTAATATTTGACATATTCTTCGATGACATTCATTTGTTTTAGACAACCATTTATCTTCTTAATACTAATCACCTTGTGAGATTTCGAAGTATAGTTTACCGTCAATAATGATTGCAAAAAGTTGAGAAAGATGACAACAGGTTTACAGATGACACCATTATTTTATATTTGTTGATAAATAATATTTTACAATGTGTATTTAAAACTTGTCATTTTTGATGTATTGTGAATTATTTTCTACATAAAATTCTATATTTATTCAGAAATGTACTGCCTTTGGCGACTATTGAACATTGCTTTAGAGATAGTTTCTTGCACAAAAGCGTACATTGCTTTATAAAGGTTTCCTAAATTACGGTGAGAATTTCAGCTGCAAGCATAACTATGGAAAAGCTAGACCTGACAATAATAAAATAAAAATTACAACAATATTTTCGTTCATTATGGTTGGTTGGTCATTATTGCGGTTGTATTTAGTTAACGTTTTAGGTTTCCTAAATACACCTAACCATTCAATCAAAAGTTTCCATCGCATATTAATCCCAGAGTTGTGGTAAGCCTTCAGCCTCTCAATAAATCTTTCTGATAATCGCTCATCGACATCGAAATACGGATATATAAACAAATCAAACAAATTTTCCTTTCCAATATATAGATAATCTTCTGAGTGACTGGCAAGCAATTCGGACTTCATTTCTAGTGCCAATACATGAGGAAGAATTGCTGCGGTTTTATTACAGATTTGCAACTTATCCAATACAAGTCTTTTCTGATTCTCATGCAGTAATCTCTCTTTGAGTAGGTTATTAATCCAATTTTTACTATTTACAGTTTTATTATATTCAATCGACACAGGTACAATCCGGGTGTTTTTATAATACATCTCGAAATCAGTGGGATGAATTTGTTCAAACATTAGCACCTCTGACCTTACTCTGAATATCTCTTGACCTTTAATCATATGATTGTTAGCAAAATATATATTGTTCCTCAAACAATCGCCGTCACTCAAACAATCTCCTTTCGCTGTTATTCTGAACGCTCTGTTGTACATTTTAAAGGAATGATCAACCAGCTGAGAAAATTGTTAGTATGGAATTTTACTCCGGGGCTGAATCATTTTCAAAATATTTTCACGCTTGTAGCCACTTGTTATAACGAGACCTGCAATGAACAAAAGAGCTAGCATACATTTTAAGTTTGGGTATCTGACGACAACATTACTAAATGGACTTCCCTGCTCTACAATGAGTTTATAACAGAAAACCATATACAGATATATATTTGTAAACTCAAATTTAATATTTGGATTTGTAAACTGACCGAGTCCCAATACGAGATGCATACCTAAGGCAGGCAGAATGAGCTTGCGGAAAAGTATTCAAATCCAACTAGGTAAATCATAACTAAAAACAGTCCTTAAAAAGCAATCCTGTGTTGTCCGCCCTGCCACAACTTATAAATCTGTACGGTATTGTGGTGAATTGGGTGGAAACGGTTAGATTTGATCTTCCTCTAAAGTCGTGGTCACGAATTAGAATCATGGAGGAATTACTATCATTACATGGATTCCCATTGTATACTTTTCTGAAAATCATTTTCCACATCTCATCTTCCACGTAGTTAATCATACTGAACTGTATGTAAGCCTGCAACTTCTGGTCGAAATATCATCAATTTGATTTAGAGGTTATTCGACAGTCCACCGATCCCATCTCAAATTTATGAACATATTTCTCAAGAAACCATGTCAATTCAGCTTTCATTGGTAACTTTTCTTGGCACAGTGTTAGTTGCCATAGCTACTACAAACCTTCAATATAGTATGTACTTTGTTATATTTCTATTTATTTTCCTTGAAATTATATGAGATACTTTTCGCTGTTGTCTCATAATTTTGCAGTCCCAGGTACCATTGATGGTCTACATTATGTTGGAACGGCGAATGGATCACGTTTTTATGCCGACAGAGGTTTAACGGTAAATGAATTGAATTAAATACTAATATTTGTATTAAAATTACCATACGGTTTTTTGGTGTTTTAAAAACTTAGTTGGACTGGAGGAATGCATCACAGCTATGCAATGCGGCGGGCATGCACCTTGCTAGAATAAATACTGTTGAGCAAGTCCCCATGCTCAAAGCTAGTAATATTACAGCAACTGGTGGTGAGTTAAAGTTTGGGCTATTAAATATTCCATTTTAAATTATTTGTGTGCTTAATAATGATGACATTTTTTAAATAGCATTTTGGATCGGAGCAAAAGAGTCGCACATCATTTCCAGATTTTTGTGGGATCTCAATGGAGAGACACCGAACGGTCAAGTCCTAAGGTTGGCGTCGACAGGGCAAATAACCTTTTGTTTGTATTATGCGTATGGGGCTGCTTATACACAGGCATGTAGTAGTACCAGAGATTTGCACCCACTTTATGAACAGGTTGTTTGAAGCTAAAAGTTATTTTCTAGCTTCCTATCAATATTACATGTTCAGAATATTTATTATAATTAAAGGATGGAATCATGCAATTCAAGATGCAAGACAAATAATGTTTGTGAATTTGAAAAAAATAAAATGGCTTATTCGAAGTGATTTTGTGTTATGAAATAAAACCCTTGTCAGATCAACATTTTCAATTCAATATGTATTTGTTATAAATTAAAATATTTTATTTGCTACAACATTATTTATTTGATACATTTACATAATTAAAAATATAGTCGAACGAATAAATTTTTTATCAGGTTTCAATCAATTATTCTGCTCGTTCCTGATTATCCTTCCTTCAATACTTTTTGAGATTATTGACCTCCCGTTGCTGTCTCAACAAGGTCCCCGTGGGATTCACTTTCACAGGATTCAAATTCAGAAGCATTAATTTCCTTTATATGACCCTGCAGTTGATGGCTCGAAATTAATTTTGTTCAAGGTTTGATTGACAATTATGTCGTTCATACGAACCGTTTTATTGACCACCATGACAATTTTAAAGTATAGCATACGGCTATGATTGATGATGTATAGACCATTGTTTGACAGTTCATAGACAACATCAATTCATAGAGACCTTTAAAAAATCCACCAGTTTTCCAGAAAATGGCAGTTTAAAAAAATTGTTTCTCCTCACACTTTCAAAAAGCATTGGAAATTTGACATACTACTATTTTCTCCAAACAAAAACGAATGACGAAGGAATCCCAACACTTTAAGAGAATTTCAAGTATTGCAAAATTTCAAAGTGTAGCATAAACTCAGTGACTTATGCTATTTATGGCACATGACTTATGGTCGATTTTTGACCACAAACAAAAATCTGAAGGAATAATTTGAAAACTCCTGACGGATTTTGAGAAAATGCGACTTAATAAATATGACGATAGACAACATGAAAATCGATACCTAATATATTCACAGACAAAAACAACGTTTTTCCCAGATGATTTTTCGTCTGAGGGTGAACAGAAACTGCGTCCCCGAAAAACGAACCCATTTACGAATCGTTTCAGAAATATTGTCTGTTTCACTCACCGGGTAATTTGTGTCTAGCAAACTGGTAACCAGATCTGAAACTGATGGGTGCAAATTTGCGGTTTCCAGGACATGGTTCAGCTTAGAAATCCGCAAATCTGAATAGTTTTTACTCCTAGTAATATTATGTTCACTGTACTCTTGCACTAATAATTTCTGTACTTCCAAATCATTTTTCGTATGACGTAGCATACGCCGCAATTTATTAGTGATATTCCAGTAACTTCTTCAGGTATCCCTAAACCTAAAACTTTCGGCTCTTAAATTGATAAAACTTTCAAAAATCTTTACTACTATTGGTTTTATCATTTGGTAAACATTACTATTTTTGTATACTCTGCTCAAAATTCAAAATAGTCGCGGCAAATGCTAGTGAGATTTAAAAAAATCTTTCTAGATGAAAAACTGCAACTTCTTCGGGCAAATTGTTCATCTTATTGTATTCTTGTAAAGCGTTCAATTTTATTCATCATTGGGTCATGTCAGAAAAATGTTGGCATGGCAGGTGAGTTATTTCTGGAAAATGCTGGCAAATGGGTCATTTCTGAAAAATGCTGGCAAATGGGTCATTTCTGAAAAATGCTGGCAGATGTGTAATGTCTGAGGAATATGTTCAGGTTGGTCTTTTTTTTGGAAAATGTTGGTAGATATGTAATATCTGAGCCATGTTTTCGGGTGGGTCATGGCCGAAAAATGTTGGCAAGCCAATCCTATCCCATTTACCAGTAAATTATTATTAGCGATAAAATGTTTATTGAAAGCTAGCTTTTTTCCGGCGTCTTCTGTTGCTTTTCAAATCGTTAATAAAAATGTAAACGTCTGACGACCCAATATTATACCATACATGCACGATCGCCCTCCCACCAGAGATAAGATGAGAAATCCACCCGAGAAAATGTCCTGCCTACATCTGCTTGTTTTATCAAAAGCTGTTCAGTGTTGAAAAATATTATTTTTTGTGATTTGAGGATTCATGTTATCTAGTAAATAATTTTGGAGTAAAGTAGAGGGCAAGTGCTTATCATTTATCGCTCTTGTTTTTGAGTGGATACAAAAAACTCGTTTGAGGTGCAAGTGTAAACACAAGTGCCAAAAAGTTTGAGAAGCGACAGTCAAGCCACTTACAATTTTTTGCTCAGCTGGCGTCCAGAGCAAAATAAGGACACAGCTTTCAAAACTGGTTCAATTTAAATTATATGTGAATGAACAAACGTGTTGAAGTGGTTATCAGTTTACTGATTCTGATACGCTCAAGTGAGTTGACATTTTTGCAGCAGAAAGTTAATCAGTTAATGCAACCAAGGTTATCATCACGTTGAGAGTTGAGAGAGAGAGGGAATATCAGACAACGACCATTTTCTAACCAAAAAGTGAAGGAGGCTACTGAAGAGTGGTTATCTTAGGAACAAAGTAGAAGATTCTGGAGCCAGGCGGATCTCAGGTAACTGATCTTTTCAAAAGTGAGGGAGAAAGGAGAGGAGACACCACTGAATATCATTAAAATTGACTTGCTTTTGATAAAGTTTCAGGATGGGTGGTTCAAATTCGCGTTTTCATGATGCCGTCAGGGATGATAATGTTACCGAGTTGTGGAGGTTAATTTGCGACCAAGAGGACATTAATCAAGTGGCAGATTATTTAGGGGAATTGGGCGCAGCACCAGTCCACACGGCAGCCCTATTTGGCAGCAGGTGGTCCATGAGAATCCTATGTTTGTTGGGGGCCGACGTCAATGCTCTAAATGCTAGCGGAGAAACTGCTCGACACATTCTTTGTACACGCTGCAACGCTCCAGAAAACATTCGAGATGAGATCCTAAAAATCCTCGATGATGCCTACGCTGACCGTTGCGATCCTAATATTACGCGGCCTGACGGATGCATGGATGGATGTCGTTTACGAGGCAGGAACAATGGAAGAATGTTCCGAGTTAGCGAAGAGGAGATTAGACTGGGAGTTATGATCCAGACATCTATTTTGAAATGCATCGGAGAGGAGCATGAGCACCTTTATCAGCGGATTTCCCAAGGATTGCGGTTATTATGCCTCGATGGCGGCGGCATTAAAGGCTTATTTACGCTGATTTGTCTTCTTAGGATCGAGAATGAATTCAGGACTCGATTTGGTGCGGATTCCCAACTGATAGATCGTTTTGATGTGCTGTCGGGCACCTCTACTGGAGGGATTCTCGCGTTGGCTTTGGCAGCCGGTATGTCCGTGAGAAACTGCATAGACCTCTACATTCAACTGAAGGATGAAATCTTTCTTGGATTTAAGCCGTACAACACAGATCGTTTTCGTCAAATCCTCGCTGATACATTTGGAAAGATGCGCTTAAGCGATTTAAAAAGAAAGTAATAATTGTCACAACATATTGAAATTTTATTGCACTTATTCCTAACCCGATGACCAATCAATGAAGTGTAAATTTTTTCCTATGAATTTCAGTGTTCTCATTATGGTTAGCGATGGTCGTTTCACCCCATACGAACCCAAAATATTTGAGAATATTAGACCTGCTCATGAAAATCCGTTTGTAAGGGATGTTGCCTTCTGGACTGCGTCTTGCCCGGGATTGTTTGATCTTGTTCATCCGTTTTACCTTGATGGCGCCTTCGTAGCCAATAATCCCACCTCAGCGGCCTTGTCGGAACTGTTCCTGATTCGTACTGAAATGGCAAATGCGGGATTTACTGGACTAAATATTTTACCACTGGTTGGTTCTGTGATTTCGATCGGTACCTCGTTAGCGGCACCGGTTCCCTCGACAGCTAATGCCGTCAACGTAGGTTGGCCTGACGACTTTGAGGACATTTTTGAAAGGGGTCGCCGTTTCTGGAATTTATTTCAAGCCTTAAAGAAGCAAACCATCAGGACAGATGGACTAATTGTAACCAATGCACGTGTTTACTGTTCATCAAACCGAATACCGTACTTCAGAATCCAACCACCCTTTCCCAACGACGTGGCCGTAGATGAACGAGACATGGCTATTTTATCAAGATTGATGTACGAGACAAATCTTTACATGTTACACAACGCACAATTAATTCAACAATTGTGTACCGTTGTAACCGGGAATGGAATCGGTTAACATCTTATCTTATATAATCATGCTACGAAAAATATGTATTTTAATTATTATGCATTGTTTTTATTTGGTTTGATTTGTATGCTGCGCTGTAGCATGTAAAGCTGATGTTCTGGTTTTTACCAATCTCTTTAATGTTCTTATTTTTATTAATAAAACAATCAGAAAAAGTAAATAATTAATTCTACTGTATAAATTACATCATAATTTGTTACCATTTTCCGACATAGTTTCAATTTGTTTCAGTTTTGCACGCTGCAACTAAAGATCTAAAGTATTCAAACGTCTATGTACATAGACATTATAGTTTTCAGTGCTTCTAACGGAAACTGGAAGTTCTAATTTTCGTTGCAAGACAAAGTAAGCAACTATTACCATATATAATGATTTAATTTAATCAATCAATTACATTTATAAATTAATGATTTTCGAATGACTCTTACATCTAGGAAATAATATTAACTGACTAATTGTGTAGTGCCTAGACAATTGCATTCATAACCTTCAATAGTAGGTAACTGGTACAATTCTGTATTAACCATTTGACTAAGGTTCAATAAAATATTTTACGTTTAAATACTGAATAGATTTTCCAAAATTGCCTTTCTGTGAGTAAATAAATTCCATCAATCATTTAGTCAACTCGTTTGCTTTAAGTAATCCAAAATATGGAATGGGAGACGTAGCTAAATTTTCATTTTATGGAGAGTCAAATCTCACTATTAGCATGCATTAATTGAATCAATTGTTTACATATGCGTTACAAAGGATAGACATATTTCATTTCGTTACCATTTCTACAGATATTTAGGTCAAAATTTGATTAGAGTTTAGTGACTATGTTGCCTGCAGGCCTGAACATATGTGTTTCATGATTAGAATATTATAGTTACACATAATTGGCTTGAAAGGCTTTTCGTGATTTTTTTAAAAAATTCCCACAAATATATTTGTTCTAAATAATGAGGAATGATACTGGTAGGTGCGTTTAGTAATTTGTATTAGTGTATTAGAGACATAGAAGCAAGGCTTGCTACGTATCTCACGACTATGATAGCTGCCAAGATTTAGTAAAACCGGATGAAGAGTTGTGACAAATTACTATTGATTCCAGTATACTTCCTAAAATTTGTAGTGCACACATAGGAGTTACAGAGGGAGCGTCCCCATATTTTTGGCTGAAATGGAAGCATACATTACCAAAACATTTTTGCAAAATACTAATTTAACTTTTGCTTATTTTTCTTTCCAAGCAACAATTTTTGTGATCATGTTTACTGATTTATTATTTCATGTTGATTGTTATACACTTACACCTGTCACTACTTCATATCCTGCGTTATATTTCCCATGCCATTTCCAATATATACATATCTCATTACATGTAAGCCAAAATGTTGCAATGTTAAAGCAAACATCATATTACATCTTGCCTTTATCTGCAGTAGGTTTCTAGTGACGATAAGTTTCATAAAAACATTTTTTGGATTTATTTCTTTTCAAAGCTCGGATTGCGCGCAAAACATTTAAAGTCATACCGCTTTTCATAATTGAATCCATTCTAGGAAAGAACAATTCTCATGAATCATTGTGGTTTTGCAGTTTGACAACACATACTAATAAGAGATATGAATGAGCAAAACAGTTCCATATTGTTCTCTTCCATTTTAAATTTTCACATACACAGCCACCAACCGGATTGGTTGGGGCTTCAGACTTGTAGTTTAATATCCGTTCAACTTCACTGTAATGAATTTCAGAAATAGTTCTAGACAAGCTGCTTCATTCATTCATTCATTCAAGGAGAGCATGTCATTAGAAACGATAGCATTACATTCTGAGGAAATACTTATTTCCTTATTTAGAACAAAAATAAAATTCCAAACATAAATATCTAAATATTAGTCATTTACGAAATATCTTACACATATAACTTCATTAGTTCACGTAAAATAAAATTGTCTAATAATTTTCCAGAGTATTTGATCATATCTGATTCCATTGAAAAGTTATGGAAATACTTCTTCTGAAACAAT
>JAHZMV010003066.1:0-20184 GCA_027743765.1 Coecobrya sp. COE2 | reverse complement strand
TATAATTCTATAATTATATATAATAGAATGCTTTCCTGCTTGATAATTGCTAGCTGTATTCATTACAAATGATAATAAGAGTGTTCGCTGCGATAAAACGTTTTGTGAAACATAACACAAGTTTAGAGAATGGTGGGGTGGTATTTTTCGATTACTGTTACCATCGTCATTCATTAATTTCTGTTTCAAATGTAACCATTGCTGTTTCTTGAACTTTTTCTTGCTTCCATTGACTTAATCAATTTATAAATTGTCCATTGTGGAAAAAAACAATGCTTCTGTTACAAAGTGCCGGCCTTTTACGATTTCACTATAAATATGACAATGTAAGCTGAGCCATGAGAATGTACAATGTTTTACCAGTAATTAGACAAACACTTATCTAACTAATCTTCCGGCAGAATTACAAAATTCAACTTTATACTAACGAAATTTATCTCCAAAGTTTGTCAGTCACTGTGGAATAAGGGAACACAGTGTTGGTATATGGGGTGGTGAGGGAAACATATTTATTTGGGATCCTTCATCTTAAAATTTGCAATATGCAGTTCAATATCATTTTACCTTTTAAATTTTATGAAAAACCTAACCCAATAAAAAACCATTAACCTAAATAATTTTTTGCTCCATTCACGTGAAATATTTAATATGCGGCGAGTAACTAAAACCAAGTTTTGGTAGATCTTTTGGAGGAGCATTTTAAGTGTGCAGTCTGCTGCACTTTTATATTACAGTTGAGACAAAATATAATAAAGAGAAATAGAAGGGGAAACAATAATTGAATCAATTTATAATTCATATTTATAGGGGAAAACATTGCCTAGGAAACAGTGGTTACAGAGGGAGAACAAATGTCCACTTTGTTGAGGGAGCGTTGAAGGAGGAACGGAATAATATATAGATAATAACTTTTTGGATGACTCATTGAAGCTTTTACCGAAAAACAATCTGGAGGAGAGAACACACACCACTTAAAAATTTATTTGTTTGTAAATTTGTATATATGAAATAAAAGGCGCAAGAATGCTTGGAGTGTGCTAGACATAGGTGTACTTTTAAATAACAATCCACTCTGTCTTCTCCTTCTCCAAGAAACAAATCTTTTCTCATATTCGCTAAACATCTCAAAATACCATCTCGAGGATATCGAATGCTATACTTCATCTTCTGCCATGCACTTTGTACAAGAAATGATGGCATTTCATTTCCCATTTGCAAATTAAGCATACGTGCAGCCGTTGTAGGGAGAGTACAAGCTCTTTTGCAACTCACCAGTGTACGTTACAAGGAGGTCAAAGGTCGGTGGCAGAAAATTTTGATCCTGCTCCGTTATCAGTGCTGTTTGTGATGCAAACTTACGAAATGGACGTGGAAGGAGAATACGTTTCAGTGGAAAGTTTTTTGAGGGGTAACATGATATATATTCAGTGACTGTTATAAACTCGTTAGGTATTCATCGTAGTATAAAGTTCCAAGTTAACTTTCGTATTATTATTATGATGGAAATATTTAGCTATACTGAAGAACTAAAGCATTTTAACAGTACCAAGCATGTGTTATTAAACTCTGCATCTTCTGTGATGATGCTGATATCATGTGCAAACATGGTCGTTAGTCAAATCAATAATTTCGTATCAGTCGGAAGCATTTGGGGACACGAAGGGTCTTACAGACAGGAAAAGCACCTAATCATTTTTATTGAAACATTTAGACGTATAGCTTTAAAAGCAAAATAACAAGCTAGTGCAGAACACCAGGAAGGTGGGGTGATGTGAGAGGCAGTAGTTGTTTAGGTATGTTTTTAATGCACGCTCATTGGATGTATGATTTTTAAATTACTAATTCTTCATTTTAAAGTGTAAACGTAGCATAGTAGCTTTAGAGAAAATGCAAACAACCTAGAATACAAACATTTCATCATGAGTAAATGAGTCAGGTTAGATTTTTTACAGAATAAGTCCTGAATAATTTTTGTTAGTCGCAAGATTAATGCAACCAGGTCGTTTTTAAAACACAGTACTTTAAAAGCAAGCTGTATATTATTTTTTGTTCGTTGTGAAACGCTAGTGGACACAAAATTGAAAGGAAAGACCATATGTTTGGATAAAATGAGAACGAGAAAAAGTTCTTACGTATACATTATGAAATAGACATTTCTTCGTTTATGATAAAAAGCAAAATCAGCAATCGCTAATAAGCCATCAAATTTAACATGTGTCAGGAAGTAAACTTTATAACACTGAAAAGCAATGGTGCATGGTTGAAAATTTGTCATATGAAGGAAGTTGCCATTCGCCTACCGAGACAACAGCGGAAAACAAAATGTTTCAACATCTAGGTTATGCATTACTGTGGTGACAATTTAGATAATGATGTACACTTTCATGGTAAAAGCGTCCACTAGAATGTGTTTTGATATGCCTTACTTTTGGAAAAATATTTTATCCATAAACGATTTTATGCGGTATGTACATAATATGTAAGCTGCAAATAAGAAAGGAAGAAATGGAATCGCGAAACAGCGGAGAGCATTGTGTTCAGCTGCAACTGAATCGTCTCTGTGATCTTCAGAAAGATGAGTGTGCAATGTCGACGGAAACTGAAAAACTTTGTCACATTTTCACAAGTTGGGTAGCTTGATGTTATGACTTCTTTTTTCTTCTTGAGTAGGAAATCGCTCTGCAATAGGAGCAGAAATATGAAATATTGCAGGGTATATAATTTACGTACTCTTCATACTCCAAATAAGTACACGTACATAAACGACTTATTTGAGTAATCTTAACGCAACAATCTAAATGATGTATGTATACACCACACTAAAAGTTCTGGCTGCTTCAAGTATGACTTTGAATGATTTTTAACAGAAGGAAAGTTATTTTATGTTTACTCCAAAATCCAACTGGAGATGTCAGATCTCATTTCCTGCCTTACACAAAAATTCGACTACATTGGCAAAAATCAGACAAAATAAACAGGATCAAGCACCAGCACTGTACTTTTTTAAAAAGGAGAGCTCACTGCTGATTACTTCTCTCCTACAGAATACAATGATCCTTGCATAGCAATTATCTCATTACTTGTTGGTCCACATAACACCACGTTGGGAGAAAATGACGTGACTGATATAGGTATGAGTTACATGACAAATATATATGACCTAGTTTTTACCAAAATCGGATTCATTAAAATTATCTTTCTCTATTTTCTTCCTATATTATTTTAGAAGGGAAGACAGACGGAGTAAAATTAAAAATAGGCCTGCTGCTGTTTATTACTTCTTTCCCACAGAAGACAATTAACCTGCCATCCGCTTTTCAAGAGAGGAAAGTGATTATGCAGCTGTAAGTTATTACTACAACTTCCCGGTTTCTGCCACAATTATAATTATGGATGACAGGAAGGAATGAAGACATTAAAATGGTAGGGAGGAAATAAGCTACTAATGTATATAGTTTTTACTTCCTATTTATGTTTACTATGAATGTTGCTATAATTTTCTTTTACGGATTAACAGGGTTAAGAAATTCTTTCCCTCAAGTTCATCATCATCGTATCACTGTGTTATGTGTCAATGCTGCTATTTTACGGAGTAAAATATGTTGTCGCTAAATTACCAAAGTAGAACCACGTCAAGAATATTTTGAAATGATGAACATTCCAAATAATGTTATTGACCTGGTATGCGAAAATGAGTGCGAGGTTATTTTGTAGTGTAGTATGAAAGTCATTTACTTTAACAAATGACTTTTCGTGTATGTTTATAATTATTTTAACTGCCAAAGGCAATTAAATTTATGGAAATGTATTGCGATCCTGTTTTAATTTCTATATTTGAATCTACATTTGTAAAAAAAATAATCCGTAGTTACAAAACAAAAACGACAAGCATGCCAGTAAAAAACACGTGTGCATTGATTCATGCACACAGATCACACAAAACCGTTCCGGGCACTCACATCTGCCAAAAACGCATTTTCTCCTCAGCCCTAACTTTCTCGGAGTTGGGGCTGAGAAAGCACAGGGGGAGTGATGGGGCTTTCTCTCACTTTCCCTTTTTGGAAAATATCGGGGGCTCGGGGTAGTAAAAATGTTTCTACTAACGCAGTATTTGGCCCGAAAATCCAAACTTCTAATGGTAATTTTAATTTAACATAATAGCGCTTCTGTTTATCTGAACTCTGGTTTTCACGGTTTGAAAGATACAGAATATAATGGACAGTTAATTATATCCTTATTTCGATCATTCAGTTTTTGATGACGCTTCAAAGCTTCCTAGCTACATTGGACGCTTCCAAGCTACATTGGACGCTTCCAAGCTACAAGCTTCCAAGCATTTCCAAGGACTTCCAAGCTACAAGCACAAATTTCTGTAAAAATAATCACATTAAGGACTTTCCATGATTCCTTTTCATAACATGGCGAATGTTACATTTCTTTCACATAGTGCGTGATGGCTTTTCCTCTGAATGAGCATCTTTGACGTGCCTGATGAGTCCATATAACTTATTAAACATTTTCTATTTATAAACAACATTAAATTATAATGTAGTAGTATTCATTTTATAAATGGTAAAAATGTACACGTTGGCTTCTGTTGACCACGTAATAATTATTTAAAAATTATAATATGTACAAAAATATAGTAGGTATGTGAGGGTTCACTTTTTATTCTCCAGAGCCAGTTTTGATAGTGCTATAAATATTCTTGATCAGACATACCTGCAACATATTTTACATGCAAAGGTTTTTCCAACACATGAATCACAATGCTCACTTACATGCTGATCTCTAAGTGATTTGTCCTTACACTTGCTAAAACATGGAAAATATGAATACTAATAGTGAGATTCAACAGCAATAAAGCATCTCAAGCTCGTCCAAAAAAACTGATGGTGCATAATTAGGCACTTCAGCAATCAGGCGACAGATCACACAGATAAAATTACCAGTATCTCAAGACATGATTCGATTGTGTAATTCGTAACATACCCGACCGGAAATCGAGGAGTTCCTAGTTCGAAGCTAGGTCGTGTCGCTTACTTTTGAGAATATTGGCTAATGCGTATAAAATATTTGAGTGTATGTTTTTGTAGGCAGTCAGTTTATTTATTTTAGATAACGGATTTTACCACTGGCATAACGGATATTTGAAGTTTATGAATGATTTTGAGTGACACTTTAAATGAGACTTCAGTTAGCTTAGATAAAGACATCGTCTAAAAATCATTAGATGTCAGTTATACTTAAATTTTGTATATTCATTTAATAAAGTTGCATGATATTACATGAATGGGGTTTCTCACATTCGGCCTTTTGGGACAAATGATGTCTTGGTAGGTTACTGTTATTACTGAAAGTCCTGCATTTTATTAGACAACAATAATTGTTATTTTAAGTAAACTTGTTAGAGCTTGTGGTAAATAGAATTTGCCACTCTCGTGCTTTATTCTTTCCAAAACAAGTTAAACTCTGTCAACGCAATTGTCCTTCCAACATTTGCAAACCTATTAAACATATTTAGACTTTTAAATTCAACATTATGCAAACATCACACAAAAGATTTAAACTAGCTTACAAAAAGGGTCATTGCCTCGAATGGCATTGACTAAGTTATAAGTGACATATTCATTCTTTAAGATCCTTCTTGTTGACTTGATTAGAATTCGGGATATCCCATCGACTAACATTGGAATTGGTACACAGTTAGTCGTGCAGGCATGGTTAATATGCTTACCTAAAAACGATAGTGTCATAAATTACCGCTCATTCATAACCGAAGAGTTTCCACAAGTATTCATATATAAAATTGGTTAATATACCAATGCATTCATAATTCTGAGCATCTAATACGAATCCTGGGAAAACACAATAGCATATATTTGTCTGGATGAATTACTTCTGTGCTCTAATTTGTATTGTTTTTTATCTTGATTTCCCCGAAATATTCACATATTGTAGTATTAACTGGGATGACCTTTACGGCGCGGACTCCACTTCCAATAACGTTCGTTATTTTAACTTTTCGGACCGGGGCGTTAACAATCCCATGTCACAATTCCTGGTTATTGCAGTACTTGCCACATTCTTTGTCACATGCTTCCATTTGATCACGGTTATAACACCAACGGTCATACTTGACATGATTTCTCTCTTTACTGGCATTGTGAACAATAACGTTCTCCAATCAGTTTTGTATAATTAAAATATTGACTGGCAATACAATTGCAATTTTTGGTTAGTGTTTTTATTGTCATGTCTCAACAGAGTTTTTTGCATGCCTGCAATACAGTAGCTCAGATCACAATGTAGACATTTACACCCCAGAATCATTTAATAAATGATACTTGAGTAGCATAGTCCTACACTCCGTACTGAATTTTTATGCATATGTTTGTTGTTGTTCTGCGACTTGAAGAATTAGGTAGTTGTTGCTGACGGACTTCCCATCCTTATTCACAATGCAACCAGCCAAGTACTTTACATGCATACATATTCTGCTTTCATTGAAACTTTTCAATATACATAAAAGTAAATTTAAGTTGTAGGTATTAAATACATAGCTGATTGACAACAAACAATAATGAAATGTTGACACGTGTTGCCCCTGTTTTTGTTTGGTTGTTGGAAATAATACAATAAACCGGCTTGTTCATGCTGTGCCCATTTCTGTTAAGTAAACAACGTTATACAGCAAATAATGGTTACATCTAAGTAATATTTCTCAACATTATTATCGTATATGTATTCATGATCAGCACTGCTAGTGTCCATTTTTTTGCACGCAATCAAACATTTTACCCAAACCAATAATCATATCACAACTCTATTTAAATATCAATTATAGCTCTATTTGGCTTAGAACATTGTTATCTTTGTAGCAGACAGTAATATAAGCTAGTGTAGTAGAATTTAATTGATTTATTGATTATCATTTTACTTCCAACGTACATCATAAGGACATTTTTGTTCATGCCACAAGACGAATTACGCCATGAATAATTTTTCTAAATGCATTTGTTTACAACCACATTCAATTATTATGGATCATTCAAAACTGCACATTTTCACTTGCTAATGTAAAAGCGAGGTTTCCAATTTCATATGCGCCACCTTTTGCCAAAATCATATATTATCATGCACCTAACCATTGATCAAAAATTTACGTATTCATCTATCCTTATAAAAATTACAAATTCAGATATTGTACCAAATATATTATTGCGAAATTTCAGTTTCTGTCCCCGTAATCAGTTTCACTTTCCAAATCCTTCTTATCACCAGCATGTTTCGTCACAATAATAACAAGGCGCTACGGAGCATCATTACCAATATCCTCATCTGTCACTATCACATTGGAAAACGAATAGACTTTATAGATCAAGGATTTATATATAGTTTAATTCGATTAAAATTTTCCCATACCTCCTGACTATATTGCAATATCATTCGAGGTGACGCTTACAGGAAATTTTTCTACGGGCATTGCAGAAGGATCATGTTTTTCAAAATTTTGAAGATTGGCAGAGGGAGGTCCTGATAAGAAATCTTGTATATTTTTGTCACGTGAACTCTAGATTTGACGAATTAATATATAAATAAATATGTATAAATGGAGACCAAATGGTAAACATAAATGACGAATATGTTAACCATCTATCTCTGAATGTTTATTATCAAAACACAATAGATTACCGTTCTGAAGGAAATAAAAATGGACAATCATTGGCCTTGTACTATAAATTCTGTTTAATCGTTGGTGAAACTCAGAGGCTACTGAATTCAAAGAGCGGTTTCACTCTAAAATTCCTTAGGTAAATGGAAACATTATTTGGTTTGTTGTAGGTATATATGAAGCATTTTTGTTCAGCAAAGGAGATAATTTGTTGCTGCACAGCACCATTTGCTTTATTTCTGCTTACCACAGCAGAATACGTCCAATTGGCAACAATATATTATTTGGCGACGATATATTATAAATACCTATTATAAATGACTTACAACTCTTTATTTCTAACCCAAAAAATTTGCATTCATAATTACAAGTGAGCAGATGTTAGAATAAATTTCAGTATGAAAACGCATCACACACACATGATATAATTATTTCTTCTGTAAATAGGTAGTCACAAATGACAAGGGAGCAAAAAATCACATTCCTATGGTTAATCAAAAATGAATGGTAGTGAATGCATAATGTCTCTAATAATAATATCGAGTATGTATTGAAATAATTTAATTACAATCGTGAACACTGACATTATTAATTTGGCATACATAAATCTTCCCGTTGCAGAGTGCTTACATATAATATAACAGTAATCAATAAATGAAACCCGAATAAGTTTTTATGTTGATTATTTGCGCAATGCTATTCTTAATTAATAACCTCATGCTTCATATTTGCTTTCTTCACAACGACCTATTATAAATATCTAGATTTTAAACTGTAACAAACAATCTTGAAAGAAATAAGATTCCCCAATTCTGTTGTAAGTTTTTCATTATTATCATACATGTATGCTCATCTGATGTATTGGCCTTATCTGCCTAGGAGTGATTAAAATCATTACGAATTTAACATTTTCATTCTAGCTTTATGTATTAAATGGTAGCATCGAAAAGTCATCTAATATATTTGCAATAGTAAGTTGTTAACCATACAGGTAATTCCAGTATGTCCTCAGTCCCACTAATAATCAATTAAAAATGGGTTGTACAAAGCAAGTGGCTCGGAGATTCCCAATAAGTATAACTATCACCATTATTAATTTCAGTGACCATATATTTAAACTGGAAATATTTTTAGCCCCCTCACAGATATTCACAGGCCATATAAAAACAGAGCCGCAAAATTGCATCATGTCTTGCCACTGTGGCTACAAAAAACAAGGTACAATTTTCACACATTGACAAAGGATGCATACAAATATTCTTCCGTACATGGGGTATTCTTTGTTGCTCCCCAAAAGCACGTCAACCGACCTCACCAAGATCTAGTTTACAGCGTTCCCTTTTGAAGGAGTAAAAAGAAAGTCCACGCACAATGTACTATTAAAAACATAACTCGCGCACGACGTCTTGTCAACGCTTTGGACATAAATTCCCATTATTGGGAAACTATTGCTCAACTGTGGAAGGATCGCTATACTATTGTAATTATAATTAAAATGGATTATATCGAACAGCGGAAGGGGATGCCAGGACACATTGGCGCGCTGGTCGTTCAGAGCCAGAGGTTTCGGGTTTTCGACGTGAATAATTTCGCACAGTGTAGTATAGCGTGGGTAAAACAATTCTACTCTCATGTTAAGAGTAAAGCGGTGGTAAACATACGCAGCAGAATGGGGTCGGGGCATCCCAAAAATTACTCGATTCCGGTTAGAACTTGTCCATATGCGTGTGTTATAAATATGATACGTTAACAATTTATCATAAATTTATTGTTGAATTGCACATAATGAATAGTTTATTACAATTAAGTTCATTGTAATAAAGTTCATCTGAATTTCAGAGTTGATAACTCATGTGCTCTATACACTTGTTTTGTGTGTGAGCAATTGGGCAGAGGGGGGTTTAGATTTGGACTTCAACAAAATTCTCGCTCACGGTTACTTGTTCCGGGAGAAAGTACGCTCTTTTGTTGGTGGGGATGTAGGGTTTTGTGAGTCACAATCCTAATTGGGAAAATGAAGACGATACTTATGAGTATGAGAGCTTATTGCAGTGTATAATAGATTCCAATGGAGCGATTGATTTTACATGAATGACGTGAGTTAAATGACATAAAAATGCTAAAAGTAAATATATATTTTAATTGGGGTTTCGGCCTTGGACATGTCGGGCCTCGTCGGAAATGTCATGTATTGTAACATTTGACCCACAATCCTGGGAATTGATCATCACGAAAATTATAGTTTTACATATATCTTGCAATGATGCAATATATGTACATAATATTACATTGTAGTTCTCCACTTATAATAACTTTAATGACAAAATGTAAATTTACACATTATACACAAACAAATATGTACATAGCATATTATTATCCATCTTAACAAGTATGTTTACTGCTATGAAATCAGGGCTAGATTTATAGAAGATAGTATAACTACATGTTTTAAATCTATTTCGAGATTCATGCAAACAAGTCGATACACAATTGTTTTTCTAATAATTAATTCTACTACTTTTTGAAACTGTACTGTACAATTACATCTAGAACTCTCGTGTATTTCTACATTATATATTGAATCGGTGCACTAAAGTGCAAGAATGGCTAAAAGGATTAACCGTATCTAACAAACTACACATACTACATTGCCTTACATTTTGTCATATCATTACTTTCAATTAATTGAATTGTTAAATAGTCAAAAAAGTGTACCATGAAGGGGACTCTTGGTAATATCGTTATAGGTATGTGTACATAAATATTTTATTGCGGAGTGTACCCATACGGAACACTGTAGTTGTAGTTTTTCCAGATATTGTGTTAATCCTTTTTACTAAATAGATTTTTCTTTAACACTTTTATTTCCACTTGTTGATATTTACTTTCCGCGGTCGAGAACTCCAATGGTAAATGATTCGTAGCACATTCTTGTGTCACTGCTTGCAGATACACAGAATGTGGTGTAGCCTTTCTCCTTGGTCCTCCCTTTGCTACGATTTGTTTATTTCCGTCACATTTTTTGCACACTAAACTATCCTGAGTTTCCTCTTCTAAACGTGTTTGACATTTATTTAGAGTTGCGTTAAGTTTTGAATTTAAACAACGTACTGGAATGGATATAGATACTCAATTTTTAGCAGCCCTGGATGTTTCTTCGGACTTTCATCAAACAAATAATTAATTTGAGGTACTGTACTGAAATCAAAAATGTCTTTAAGGTCCTTCAAATCTTTAAGACATGTTATATTCGGGTCCAATATTACACAAACGATATTCGCAGTCTCCGACGCACAAATGGTTATCCTATTAAGAAATTTTGCCTTCAAGTAATCATATATTATCTCATATAATCGCTGTTTCACTAGATCCAAACAAATGAATGAAATGAGTATATTCTTATCCAGTGTTACATCATTCTTCTGCATATAAAATAGGGTTTGAAAGGTCACTTTATGTGAGTGCCTTTGATATGCAACGGATAAATAATGCGTGATAAGTGTAATGATAATATACGCAATAAATTATATGAATAATAACTGCAGCGCTTGCAGAATCAGATTTAGTGAAGAAGAGAGAGAGTATTTATTCATACTGTTAAAGAAGCCAGTCAGTCAACGACTGAAGAGTACATGATATAATGATAAGTGTATTGGATGTGTGAAGGTAATGTGAATGTGTGTACATGTATGTGTGGTTGATGATGATGATGATGATGATGACGAAGTGGAGATTAGACTGCAGGCGATGCGAAGCCGAGTGATGAGGACAGGTTTGTTACAGGTTACATCTGGGGATATTATGGCAACGTCTTCAAAATTGTGTCTGGCAAATCATATGATGACATCCTGCTTAGATGTACAGCATTTGACATTTAAATTATTGTAGATAAGAAAGACATTTTCCAAAACTCATATCACCAATGTTCGTGGATATCTGCTCATGAAATTTATCTGTAACTGCTTTGCGTATGCTTGAATTTATTTCCATGAATTTCTGAAGATAGGGTTTCTCCTCGAATTCAATAATGTCAGGAATTTTTGTAATCTTTTATGCCTTTACGAATAAAAAACTACAGTAGCTTATAATAAAGAGCAACATTTTCTTTCGGGAGTTGGGTCAATAACAGTGAATTTACGCCTAATTTATTTTTCTGTAAAGATGATCTATAGCTAATATTTTGCTTTCCATCGCCAAAAACGCAAAATAAGTCATGCCTTGTTGCACAGAAAGGATAATCTTTAGAAAATTCTTTCATTTCATGAGACATCCACTATCCAACCTCTTCCATTGTTGCCATTCTATTCCATAATATTAACATTTGCAGTTTCTTCAGCAGATAAAAGTTTATAGTTTTTACATGCAATTGGCTGTAAAAGGCATTATTGGTACAAGGAATGCAGATCTGCAATTAATATCTCCACCCTTTCCGAGTATTTTACGCCATTGTGGTTTAGTTGTTCGGTGTTAGCTGTAACTACTCTTTTACTTAAATGAGAAATTCCACCTCGTATATTTCTCAAAACAATATCCACAATTTTTGGTTGAGTTTGATTTTCAAAGCCTGTGCGTGAATGATATGCTGCTAGTGAGTAAGTATAGCTGGCCAATGAGACATCCAGAAGTTTTAATACATCCGAAAATTCATACGTTTTAAAACACCAGTCTGAAAATTCTTCAAAATCAGCAGCAAGTCGAAATACTTTGCTTTTCAGGTAAGCCATATTGTAGTCACAGAATATTGTACAGCCAAGTTTCTTATATAAATCAACCGTGTGTAGGTATTCATCATGTCCAATATCCTTGTCAAATAGCTAATCTGAAAAATCCTCATTTAATGGTAGTGTATCCGCTCACAGTTGGTGCAAATTCTTAAACCACGTATGAGGAAAATAAAATGGTCAGGTTAAAAATTCTTCACGCAAACATTTCTGGAACGGTTTTAGTTTCTCTAGTTGCCCAGATTCGACGAGACGCTTGATAAGTCACTGAAGTGGAAAATATATAAATCGTCTCGTGTCCAGCAGTTTGAGACTCTAGTCAAATATAATGGAAATGAAATTTTCATTCGACGTTGGTGTAATCAAGACTGACATATTAAGAGCCGGAATATATTAAGAACCGGAATATATTAAGAACCGGAATATATTAAGAACCGGAATATATTAAGAACCGGAATATATTAAGAACCGGAATACAATGAAATAAAAACCACAAATGTATTCATTTGTTGGTGAGTTTAGACCTAACCTAACAAAACCTGACCTAGCATAACCTAACCTAAATTAACCTAACCTAATAAGTTTGTATTATATATAAGAAAATTTGCATTTCCTGCATTTTTATTATGGCTTTTTGTAATTCCGGCTTTTTGCTTTTCCAGCTTTTTGATACACCCCGTTGTTTTCATTGTGCTATCATCAAATAGTATGCATATTTTCATTTTGTACGCCTTCTGCTTCTAGATAATCAATTGTTTTGCCATGAAAGCCAAGCTCGGTGTCTGATGACTCAACCTTCCTGAGAACAAAGACAAATAGGTGTTACCAGGTTATTCCAAATGTTGCCTCTCCACTCGTTGGATCAGTTCATCTGATCTAAAATGTATGAGTTCAATTTGTAATTTGCCAATTTATAATCAATTACCAATTTCATAGTTCAAAATAGATTATTAGGTATATAGCAGTAATACATATAACGCAACGTTTTAACGGATTGCTCACTTTCCTGTTATGCCGCTGTATATACACTGTTATTTTATGATATTATTTTATTATATTTTATATAGGACATGATTTTGAAAAATAGTTTTTATTCCTTTGAAAAAATATCTCAGCAAATCCTCTAAAACATTACATAACAAACAACATAAAAAAAATTTTATTTGTACTGATAAAAAGCGAAATGGCCTGTTACATTTTATAAAAACATTATCCAAAAAGGAGCATAATTATAGTAATAATTTATCAATGTGAATCGCAATTCAACAGCAAATGTTTTCTAAGTAGAGTAGACAAAAACCATTCTAATTTTTACGTGATAAAGAACTGTTACATTATACATAAATTAGTTTCAATGACCACATAATTTTACCTTTTTAATTTATACTAAAACAGTGACGTGGGCATGTAAACAACATATCTAATTTGAATAATGTTATTTTCTCTCTGTCACTGACAATGTTGAATGTTCTCGTTGTGAATAAAAATGGCAGATATCAAAATCAGTTATCAAAGTATCAATATAAAAAATATGATTATAGAAAATGTCTTATATGTCCATCCCCCCTTGAAAATCCCGTGATTGAACGTGATTACAAAAATAAGTGAAATTGTGTAATTTTTTATGTGAAATTAATGCGTATTTGTAATTAATTTCTTGTGAAAATGTGAAAGATTTAGAGAAACGTAAACGTTATTATACTAGTACATGTATTTTTGTAAACAAATTTCGCACTAGTCAGACAAAAGATCGTGTCGGATCTAATGAGATTTTTTAGCCTCTAGTATATTGAACTGTCATAAATGGAGTACAAGTTGTACAAAATAGGTTGCTGCAAAATTGTACAATGTAAATCATAATTTTTGTGTCTTGTTTTTTATTTAAAGTATTTAACGACCTGAATTGTAAATTGAAACATTAAAGATTGCAACAATAATGTTGCAATTTAACCAGTGCGTCAAATAAATTTTAATTGAAATGAAAATTATCCTAAAAAATCTTAAAAATAAATAAAAAGGAAGTAGTTAGATTCATTCTTCCATCGTTATTTACAATGTAATCCTCAACACATCCAGCAAAAACTAATTTCACTTCTACAATTATTTTTGCAAATTGTATTTACTTTTGTTTGCTGAGTTTCTCAAATTCAAAAACTAGTCTAAATTGAAATCTGAGAAGCAATGTATTTCAAACTCACTGAAAGCTTAACCGTTTTAATTAAAAGAAGTTATTTTCCACTAACGTACAAAGTGTATACCAGTTAAATCCGAACTGCCTCTCTTTGCAATTTTATATATTGTTTTTTCATGCAGGATTCTACCATAGCAATCAAACAAGATGATATGACATATAATGTTGAAACTTGCAACCATAATTATTTTCCAATAGCTATCCTTACAATGGTTCGATGTAGATTTAAAGGTCCATTTTCAGCTATTGCTTAGATACTAACTGGCTAACTAATTTGTTCGGATCTAAAAATGCATTGATTTAAAATTGTAATATACGTGGATATCGATTTCATTGCGCGAAAATGATTAATTAAAAAGCAGCATTGCTATATATGCATCACTTAAAGGATTAGTCATCTTTCTGTGTTATGGCAGTGCGTGATAGTTTCTCCTTTTAAGAAACTTTTTCTATTAGTTAAACAATATTTTCTTTGATTTAAAAAACGTCCTCTTGACGAATTTTCCCCAATATTACTCAAGAAGGCTGAAAACGAGCTGTAATCTGTGATCTGAATCTGTAATGATCTTATACAAAAACTTGGAGAATTTAATTTTTAAACGGGTTTAAAGTTAAACAAAAAGTTCAAAGAATATGTGTTATTTAGATTACAATTTTGTACATATTCAGTGAAGGCGCTCTCCACGTTACTAATTACTTTACAAATATCTGGATATATTTTTCTTAGAGAAATTTCTTGAACGCAATAGTAAATTATGCTTACGAAAACTATAGAGGTAATAACAACCTGCTGTTTTGTAGAGAAGGCTTCGTTGATATAATTCTATAATTATATATGATTGAATGCCTACTTCGTGCTTTACAATTGCTAGCTGTATTCATTACAAATGATAACAAGAGAACTTGCTGCGATATAATGTTTTGTGACACAACGCAAGTTTAGCGAATGTCGGGAAGGTATTTTTTGATTACCGTTAACATCATTCATAAATTTCTGTTTTAAATGTTAAATTGCTGCTCTTGAACTTTTGCTAGCTTCCATTGACTCAATCGATTTGTAAATTGTCCACTGTTCAAAATTCATTGTTTCTGTTACAAACTGCCGGCCATTTCCGATTTCCCGATAAATATGACAATGTAAGCTAAGCCATGAGAATGTACAATGTTTCGCCAGTAATTAGACCAAACACTTATCTAACTAATATTCTGGCAGAATTACACAATTCAACTTTATACTAACGAAATTTATCTCCAAAGTTTGTCAGTCACAGTGGAATCTGAGGGAACACAATGTCGGTCTATGGGGTGGTGAGGGAAACAAATTAATTTGTAATCCTCCGTCGTAAAATTTGCGATATGCAGTTCAATTTCATTTTACCTTTCAAATTTTAGGAAAAAACTAACCGAAAAACAAAGCATTAACCTAAATAATTTTTCTGTCCCATTCACATGAACTATTAAATAGGCGGCGTGTAACTAAAACCAATTTTTGGGCATTTGTAAATCCATAAATTGTTTCGTAAATAACTTGTCAATTTTATGATTTCTTGAGTGAGAAAAGAACAATAACTTTTAAAATAATGTGACACAAAAATAAGAGAAACAATCCAAATTTTCAATGTTTCACCTCAGGGCCGTTTGAGATGAAAGTATTTAATATTTAGTGATGTATTCATATAGCTATATCTCAAAGACAATTCCTTTTGGAAATTTGATAGTGATTTCTAATCAAAAACTAATTGGCGTAGAAAGAAGCGAGGTAAATTTTAAAATTTTATAAATATAAAATAAAGTAAATAGAAGATTTTGTCAATTATATTAGAAAAACATGATCCTAAATTTATAATTCTTGGTTAGGAGAATTTCTAATTATGGTAACATAATTATATAGCGTCAATTCAGGAAGGTAAAGGTTAATTTTCATTTGGTTTTTAACTGTGGTGGGCTGAATTAACAGTTGAAGTTGATCGATCAGTAACAGTAACTATCTATTTTCAAGCATACTAAACTATATATGCATTAAATGAACTCTGTCTGTTACAATCTTCAGTTAGATTCCCTTAGGATACCCGTAATGTGAACATTGTGGTCGTTTACGTCTACCAATTGTTAAAAGATGGAAATTAGGCAAAGCTATTTAATGCCAATGCCATTTCACAGTGCGAGAAAAAGCGTCGTAGCCCGAATTATCTTTCATTGTTAACCATTTTTGTTTCATGCTTTTAAAAATAGTCATCAAGTTGCAATTTAAAAATTCCTTCCCGCACCCTACTGAAAATCGCTTACTGAATCTGATTCTGAAGAGATTTTGACAAAAAACCGAAAGCTAGAGCGAGAAAAACGTGGTAGTTTTTAAAATTTGAAATTTCTGCCATGTTTCCGATCTGATAACTAAAGTCAGTGATCATTTTCAGAAAGAGGATATCCTTTAGCATTAGTATCCACAGCTTTAATTTCGTTATCGGATCGGAAAGACTTTCAAAACTTTGAGTGTTGAAAGCATGTTTGAAATGAGTTGAATAATTATAGGTTTCTAACATTATTATTGAAAATCTTACGTTTTCACAGAATTAAAATATTTTTAATATGACACAATTTTACATCATAAGCTCATCGGTCAACTCAGCTGATGTTCTTTGTTGCAAATTTTGTGCGTGGATGGGTAAATGGATGTATTTATTTATTATAGAGAATTGAGTGTAATGATGAGCTGAGATCTGCGCGCGAGATTACTTGATGCTCATACGCTGAAGGAAAGCATTCAAAATTATCGTCTGAGACGGTACCACTCATTGGAGCACCCAGTAAGTTTACATTAAATTATGAGAGTTGAAGTGGCAAATAGCTTTAAACTTTAGTCAACCAAAATATGATTCTGAACAATTTTCTGTTGCATGTCTCCTATAAAATAATAGGCCTTGACATAATTACTGAACCAAGTTAATTTGGGTTGTTTTTCTTCAGTTGAAAATGGGGCAGCTTTTGAGAAAAATCTCACGATAGAAGTACACAGACATGTAAGTAGATTATCATGATGAAAATTTCATACTTCTAATTAACAGGTAGTGACACATTGATAAATCTGATATAAGATTTGTACACTGTTTTAATTGCACTATCCTGAATGCCGTACAAGTTATACAAAAAATGCTGCACCAACATTTGCAATACCTATCCTTATTTTTTCTGTCTCGCTTTCATTTTAAACGGCTAGTCCCTTGAAAACGTAAATTGACGTAGTAAACATAAAAATCAGGTTTTTATTTGGCCAAACCCTCAAGTACTTTTAATTTAAATGAGGCAAGCTATTCTGGCGAAGGATAAATTGCCAAGCAGGATAAGAATGAATAAGATGATAAGGATTTGAAACGCGAATATTTAAATTACCTTGTAAAATCATAGCAGAAAATTTTGAAACTACTTAATTGTACAGGAATGTGTATGCTTGAATGTTTCTAATGCACCTTTTATGGCCTGTCAAATTATCTACTAAAGCGTTCCGACGCCGACACATATCCACATTATTACAGGCTCAATTGTTACAAATAAAAGGTGTAATTGTTACAAATATCGTAAGAAGAAATAACAATAGACAAATAATTTAAAAAAAATATATTAGCTCATTTCTTTTATCACTCAAACGCACGGAAAGTGTTGATATGCTATCTGTAGGAGCCTTATTTCAATTTATTAGAATTAAACCTCTAAGCATGGTTACAAGTTATCCAATGTTTACCGGAATGAATAAATCAAGTCAATATAGGAAATTTATATCTCATAAGAAAGATTGACGTTCGAAAAATAAAAACCTGAATACCAGATAATGCAGCCGCACGTAGTCTTTCATGTAGAAAATTCAGAGACCATATCATGATTAGACACGAACAAAGGGATCTAATAAGTGGTTTTAACCCACATTAGTTACACACTGTCAGTTGTGGCATATAAGTTGTACAGAAAATGTTGCACCAAAAGTGCGAAACGTCTAACGTATTTTTCTCTCTTGATTTCTATTAAAATAGTGATTTTCCTCAAGCATTATCATCATAATATTTTAATTTAACAAGTACCTCAAACAATTCAATCTAAATTAAGAATTTTGTTTTAGAACATGTTGTAAGTAGAATATCGCAGTCTTTTTATATTCATTATTTAATATGTCAACTAATCTCAACTTATCCTAGGGTAAGAAATTACTGAAAACAAATATTATATTCATACCGAAAATCGTGCACACATCTATCTGTCAAAGATTCAAATGATAACCATCAGATCTATGATCATTTGACAAGTTTAATTAAAACTACTGACGAGATGGCGGTGTTGTACAATTTTTTAAACACGGTTAAAATAATTTTTTAATAATTAAAATATGTAATTATCCTATCTTTCATGAAATTATGCACTGTAGCCAGTGGTATATCAATTATTGGCGGCTAAGTGCGATATCAAGTGCGTAAATGTTTTCTTTTGTTGTCTCATTTTCTATTAAAATTGTAAGTAATGAAACGTTTTATGCGAAACACGATACAATTTTTTTTAAATAATCTGAGTGCTCGAAAATAATATTAAATTTTAAAGAACCAAGAATATTTCTAGTTTCTATGTTGGACCAGTATTGAAACGCAATGGAATTGTTTGTTACGCTCTCCAATCACAATAATTGGTCCTATTTTATTGTGCAAAATATATTAATTAGAATGCATCATTGCTATACGTACGTAACTTTTTATGCATTATTCACTTTCCTTTGCTATGATGGCGTACTTTAGTTTAGCTTCTTATTTAATAGAAAACGTTAATTGTTCTTTATTTATTATGATATTAAAATTCTTCCATACTAATTTTACTCATTTATATACTACTAAAAACTAAAACAGCTAGCTTCTCATATCTTTAATAAGTTTAATTCAAATTTTTTGAACTGAAGCTGTTTGTAAGTTTAATGTTCAAGCAAAAATTTAAACAATTTGATATGTTTTGAGGCTTTACAAAAAATAACGTATAATTTTGAAAAATACTTTTAATTAAATTGAAAAATGTCCCTAAAAATATTCTAAAACATATTTTTAATTTGCCCTACTGCATGACGCAAAACAAAATGTCTATTTCAGCTATAAAATCACGTGTTTCAACATGATTACGAAATGAAGTCGAATTGGGTAATTTTAATTTCATATGAAAGTGTGACAACTTTAGAGAAATACCTCGGGAGATACTTTACGATACACAATCATAAATTTTCGTAACCAAACCTACTTGCACCAAAGAGAAGTGCGTACAATCTAATGAGATTTTCAAGACAGCAGTGGGCTGCATTGGCATTAATGGAGTACAACTTGTGCATAAAAGGAGTTATACGCTTTCTGTCTCCCTTTTCACCGTATGTTTTTCTATTTGAAGCAGTTGGTAGCCTCAGGCGTTAAACTGTAACAATAAACATAACCGTCATAGTGTTTTAATTTATCCAGCGCCTCAAGAAATTGTTAATTGAAATGAGAACAATCTTACAAATAAATAAAAACTGAGTAGTTTAAATTAATTATTTCTTCAATATGTATAATGTAATTATCTATACGTCCAAGAAAAGCTAATTT
>JAHZMV010003065.1:0-23204 GCA_027743765.1 Coecobrya sp. COE2 | reverse complement strand
CATTATTTCCCATATTTCCCATATTTGCCAAATTTCCCATTATTTCCCGGGTGGGAAGCATTTAATCATTTTTTAGTGGGAAATAGGGAACACTGAATGCAGTGCACATCAATTCATTCTCAAATCAATCATATCATTTTCACGCGCAAGTTTTACAAGATCGCATCATAAATATCCCATCAAATAGCGTTGTTTTGGAAATCCCTTCAAATCTTCCTTTCATCTAAGCGATGATGACAAAGCTTTCAAATAAATTTGTGAAAAAGTTGAAAAAATATTCCCTTTGATTTGCTATAATGCCCCAATACTTTACAGATAATGGTATCCAATTCCCACGACATGTATATATCGCCCACCCCATTGCATATTGCCCACGAAACGACCACTACATTTTCACGGTCCCTTCTCATGTGACGATTACCGTTGAATCGACCAAGTTATATAGCTGCCAATTTATTTTCATTTTTTTTTCTTCGTCTTAGAATATAAAGTCAAAAGTAGTGGTGGCGCCAGGTTAGCTAACCAACTACTCCTCGCCCATGGAAATCAACAAAAAAAACCTTTCTTATTTCAAGTTATCATCAAACCATTTCCAACAATAATTCAAAACATTTTTGTTGTCGGTAAATAAAAAATAACCGCAATGAAAAACAGACGCCAACATAAATATTTTACTTTTACCCTCTCTGTAAATTGTCTCTAGTCGCGTCTATTTTGTTATTCCATTCAAAATACAAATAAGGCCATTAAAAACTAAAAAAAACTTATCAAAGGATTTCATAGCAGGTTTATCAAACAACATTTTTGGAGTCCATGGCCGCATGCATACATACTTACATAGGTACACACTATATAAATATTTTTGATAACACGCTTAGTAACAGTGTACAATATAATGAACAAAAACCAATTTTTCACCTTTTTCCATATAACTTCATTGAAAATAATAGGACATCAATTCATTAGCAAGTACGAAGAATTGTCACCAGTAAAGTATATAGAGAGAGGCCAATAATAAAAAAAGTAGATAATAATACAATATGCTAATAATAAATGCTAATTTAGATGAAAAACAATTACGCTTTTTCTGCGGTATACACATAGATACAATAGAACAAGCAACATGAAATAATGTAAGCCACATAAAACATACCTATATAAAAGCCAAAAAAATAACCACTTTTGGTTATACAGCTCACTCATTCATTCATATATAAACACGTACAACATATAACATAGTTTTGTTGTAGTTAGTCAGTAGTCTGTCAATTCAAGCTCATTAGAATAATGTAGTTCATAAAATTTTAATTAGCAGAAAAAAATACTATATAGAGAAAGAACAGAGACGCGCAGATGTTAATTTTTGTGTGTGCACATGTTATATATGTGTAGGCTTTGAAGAAGGAATTAGCTATGAAAATTACAATATGGCATGCATGTCGTTGTTACCTGGTTTATTTCAATGGAATTCTTTTTTTTATTGTTTTAACAGTTTTTTTTATTATTATGCTTTTTAATTATACTTTTCTCTCCCTCTCTCTCTCTAAACGTCTATATATGTATCCTTTGAAAAAAGTTTACTAATGATTTTAGCGACGGTATAATTGGAAAGAATAATGTCGTCAATACGGACAATTATGAGCTTGGTTATAAAATCTGTAAAGAAGGTGCTCAAATGATTCCACACGAGAGAGGAATTATATTGTGAAGCGAGAAAATAATAAAAAATGGCGAGGGTGTTCCAACGTCGGACTGGAAAGCATCATTAAAAATATTAACAAACAGAAAAGGAATACATAAAAAGCATGAAAACCTTTTAAATGCTGTAGGTTATACTTGTATGAATGTATGTATGTACACTGGGAATGGATTGAGAGAAAAAGCAAAAAAAAACACTTGTCGGAATAATTAACTCCAATTAAATATTCATTAATATTAAATTAATTTACCCAGTTTGACACACGCTTTTCATTACCATATACAACGCCGCAATTAATTTCCACATCGACAGTTGTCCCAAATGCTGATTAGAGAAGGAAATAACCGTTGCTTGTTCAAATTTCGAGAGAAGTGAAGTAGAACAAAAGCGTTTGACAATGATGATAAATATTATTGCTTTTCAATTGAATCGACGAGAATGCCGATGTCGATGTAATGTAACTTGTCGAATAAGTGGAGAAGGCATACACATGAAATGTATTAATCCGCTTTATGCTTTACCGTGGGTTTTGCAGATTAAATGGAATTTTTATGATGGTTTTGTAATAATAATGATGATAATGGAATTACAGGTACATATAGTGACTTAGAGTGTCGAAATTTACTGTTGGAAATTTACCAAAATATTGTATGTAATACATGTTAACTTTTATTTATAAAGTATTTCATTAATATCCATTCCTGGTTCTTCTTGAGCAAGCATTTTGATTGAACTGAATTGCTGATGATGACTCTGATGATCAACCTTTTTAATTTAGCGACATGAGAGCATAATCTCAATTACCATGAAATGGAAGAACTTCAAGTGTAACGGTTTTTGGAATGCGATATGATGTGTTTTCCTGTTTCTAATTTACAGGCATAATATCCCTTTCCTGGACTTGATGAAGAAATTTATTAATGGAAGCAGAATTTATGAAATGGGAAAAATACGTGGGAAATGTGTGACATAATTTGAATTAATTTTGATCTTGCAATGTTCCGTTTTAATCATTGCTTTAATCATTTTTTTTAGTTTGTATACAAAAAGTTATACTTTGATTTAGGTAGTTTCATTTCAGAATGCATTATATATGAGAAACCTATCTGTGAACACATTTTGTTGTGTTGGAACACAATTCTGGAAAACAATGCTTAATTGAATTAGATTTATTTTCTAGGATGATTGCGTACTTCACCATTTTGGAGAGGTGGATTTACTTAACCACTACTACGAATATAAAATATATATCATGCAATTGTCATTACCGGCTATAATAAATGATTGTTTCATACAATCACCTAATAAATTGGGAATTGAAATTCCAACAAGGCACTTCATGAAGGATTTACAAAGGCAACGTTTCATAATCCTTATGGCTAAACTAACTTATGGGAAATGTCCAAACTGTGATAAATTAATCATTTACTGTTAATACAATTCAAGCAACTTACTTGTAACATACCAATTTACTAAGGAGCTTTCAAAATTTCGGATGAAAGTCGAATTTTGTTATAACGCATTGTGCTGCAATAAATGGGTATATTACAGCTTTGTTTGTACATTTATTTGGTTTAGTTACCGTCGTGTTCTTTCTACAGAGCGGTTTTAAAGATTTTGTTAAAAAATGAGAAGTTTGTATCAGATCAGAAACTGTGGTTACTGTGCTCCCTGTTAACAACATTTTCAACTCTTCGTACCGTCGACTATAGAAAGGTTTGGAACAAAGACGCAGCAAGAGTAACAAAGTTGGCCGATTTTGTTCTAGAAACTTTCTAGAAGATGGTGTGGGGTTTGATGTTTTGTTAACTATGCCCAGAAAGAAGCTATGAAGTTTAAACTAAATACATTTTCATATGAATTTTGACAATCCTCGACAATGCGACTCTACTGTTTAACAATGGCATTGGTGATAGATATAAAATAAATTAATTTTGAATGCTAATTTTCTGGTTAAATATGGGGCATATGCAGACGCGTAATGATGCGAAATAATCAACTCACCAAAACAGTAAAAATACGTTAAAATTTATCAAAAGAATTTATTTCGAACTTCGCATTATACTGATACAAGCATTAACATTAATTAAAAATGGTTTCTCAACAAACCTTAAACAAAGCACAAGTTTCTTTAAGAATTCATCGGTGGTACTTACCTGTCACCAAAGTGACAGGGGCATACCCTAAAATAAAACGCAGTATTGCAGTTTCTTTATTTTTTACCCTTTACTTTTTTGTTACTTAATGTGTATATAATAATATTCATATTATCAATTAAAAATTGATTATTTTTGGTTAGGATGGATTAGCTCTGAAAAATTGTCGTGTGTTATAATATTTGTTTATTATTGTGTGTATGTGTGGCCAGCTTAAAAATTCTAATATATATTATTGTAGCATTCGTGTGTAAATCTCTTATTTTTTTTCTTACTGACCAAAAAATAATTCTTATTCTAATAGGGACCATAAAACTTAAAAAATATTATAATTAACAGTTAGTTAAGTAAGGTATATGTTTGTATGACATTTATCTTTTTTGATTTGTTAATTTTGGTAGCTCCGCTTTCACTAGAAAATGTCTCATGTTATTATTGTCATACAATGTATACCAGAGATTCAAAAGTTAAAAGATTTTTTAGTTAAAATGAGCAATCTATTTACACTATAAACATTGATTGAATACTGAATACTGATTCAGTCCTTTGGCTTTGGGCAGTTTGGCACAAGAGGGATTTAACTTGATATACACAGTTATAAAGATAAGGACCTCTCTCTCTCTCTAGATTTTTTAAGCAAGTTTAAGAACTGAAAAAATGGGAATGGCTCTGCTCCAGTTTTGTTTGTATGTCTTCGCTATTTTTCTAATATTGAAGCTTATCACTTTTAATTAATAATACTTAATAATAACCGCTAATAATAATGTGGACTAACTTTCAGCTGTCAATTTCAGTAGGAATGTAGGGAAGCGTAGATATAATAGCTGCACATATAAAATACTAAATGTTGGCATGTGTGTAGTAACTAACTGATGTACAAAATACTTAAACAAAGTGTGAGTTACAATTAGGAAATTGATTACAAAACTTAGCATTTCCTCCTAATGAATAACACAATGATTATTATCAATTAGCAGAAATACATAGTCCACCGGAAGTTAGCTGTAAAAATATAGTCAATCGTATAGCAAGTCGTGTACAAATGATTATTTTTTATTACATCAAGGTAAAAATATTGGTCTGTATGTATTTATATGAGCATAAGTTTTTTTTGAGAAAGATTTCTCCGTAGCTGTAGAGTAGTAGTAGTACCTGTAAGCTGAATAAAAACTTGGAAGAGATAAAATATATAAATGATAACCAAAAGCAATAAGACTCAATTACATTTTTATGTTAACCGAACTGCCATTAAACACGCAAAGATGGTCATGACCATTTTGCTCTTAACTTCAACGATGTCTTCCGCCAAAGCGTACACTCGAGCTCCAATCTTTCGTGCCATGGAAATTGCATACTTCGCGTTGGCCAGATTATCCTGAAAGAAGATCAAAATCCGTGAAGTTAGCTTTGTGCTTTCAAATTATAATAATAATAAATATACTTGTGAACGGAAATAAAACATATTTTGTACCTCTGGAGTGCCGCCTTCCTTTACAACTTCGTAATTTATTACTCCAGGTTTAATACAATCAATTAAATCAATAAGCACTTTGCCATCAGCGATGCTGGAATCTTGGAAGCTTTTGATTCTGGAAGTTTTCTCAGCGGTGGTTAGCTTTTCGTTAGTCCACTGAATAATCTCCTTTTCGATAATTGGATCTCCACTGTTAGTCAACTGAGTAAGCAGTGACAACGTGTAAGCTCTCATTAGTTGCCAAAGAAGAGCTAAAAGTAAAAACCAGACAATTTCCAATTATATAATCTTTAATCATGATGCGTTTTGTACTCACATCTCAACTCACAATTAATGCATCAATTTAAAATAAATATCTCTTCATCAGCTTACCCATCGTCAGTGTAGGATTCCCATCAGAGATATCCTGTCCGGCGATGCCAACCAGAGAGAACTTGAGTTGCTTGCCCAATTCAACGGCATAGTTGCAATTCTCCAATTTTTCCATGAACTTTCGCAGCTTCGAAAAACGTCTATGGAGTAATAAGCAGAACAGGAAAGTGAAACAATGGCTTCCAATATTAAATGGTGAAAGCCAACAATGATTACTTACTTGTGAACTCGGTTCCAATCAACAATTCCAGGTTTGATAATGTCGTACAGCTGGAAGATGACCAAGCCATCAGCGAGATCAGAATAAAGCCAATTTACATGAGACGCGCCACCTAATCCCTAAAAAGGTAGATGTCAAGTTCATTAATTTCCATGCATTCAATTCATATTCATAAAACTTATACATACATACATACACTTAACAGATAAACGTAAAATTAGCTTACCCCTTTGTCTGTCATTGGCAAAATGCTATTGATCCAGTTACGATAAGCTGCACACACACACAGAAATTGTTAAATGAATATTATTAAAGAATATTATACATCTATCTACCAAAATCAGTTTAGATGTTTACTTTTCTCTTCGCGAGTTTCTTCCATGTTCTCCAAAATTTGACTCAGCTCTGCACTATCAGGTTTATCCAATCCAGGGTAGTTATTGAACAAGTTGGCAACGAAAGCCAAGTTCAATTTGTGAACACCCTTCACAATGTCCTGCGGAGTGACAAAGGATCTGCATCCCAACTTTTCGGCCTCTTTCAGCATCAACTCGGCCCTAGTAAGTGGGTCCCGTTCCTAAATAGAAAAAAAATGATAAATAAATTTTAAACAATGAGTATCTATCAACTAGCAAGTTAATTAGGAAGTGATGAAGGGTCACTTACATAGAAAGCCTCCTTCATGCAGACACCAGAGTCTTCTGGGGCAATTTCGCCCAACAGATGAATGTAAATCTCAGAGTCTTGAATATCAGAGCTAAAGTTAGCGCATTTCCGGTTACTTTGAGCTCGGTTCAAGTGGAAATTAACCCATCGCAACAAAATAGCTTCCGGTGGCAGCTTGATCAGATCCTCAATCTTCTCACCATCTTGTAACAAGTTGGCCAGACCGGGGCAGTGTTCCAAAGTGATTTGACTAAACAGCCCAATCTATAAAACCCAATAAATTCAACCGGTACATTACATAATTGTTAACAACTTTGAAATGTCTTTGTTTCCAACTTATTTTTACTTTACCGCCGCATAACTAAAAGAATAAAACAAAACATTAAAAATATCTGACATGCTTTGACACTTCAAGGAAACAAGTTAAACCGCAATTACTAATCATTTTACCCTTTCAAAGTCCCGCAGAGACAACTTGTTTGGCGTTTGTTTTGCACCCAGAACATCTTCCACAAGCCTCCTAATTTTCCAACCAGGAAGTTTATGTCCAATTAAGACCAACGCATCCTGCAACTCCGCGTAGTCGATGCTTCCACTGCAATCCTTATCAATCTGCAATAAAACCCCATTCAAAATAAACATTACCTCATACATTTTATGTGTAATCTTCCACTCTCAATGTCAATGCCTCAACTATAATAATTATCTTTCTTATCTTATCTTTATTATTATCTTACCGCTTCAAACACATCCTTAATCTCCTTCTTGTCCTCCACACCCAAACTGTGTCCAAGCAGTGTACTTTTATTCCCGTTCATTGCCATTTTGTATTAAAATCCTCTTCCAACTAAACTCAAAAGCTCTTTAAAAAGACTAACAACTAAAGAAGATCTTTAATTAAACCTTTTACACCTACAAAACTCTCCTTATAATTTGGCACACTCTCCTATACACCTAGAAAACACCTACAACTAACAGTTCCACAAATAATTAATCCCCAAAGCCTCTCCCTATCTCCCCTCTACTATAACTACCTCCTTATATTTAATTATAATCCCTAAATTTAACCCCCAAAATCTGCACCCTCCCTCTATCAAATATAAAATCTCACAAGATTTATACCCCTTCTTCGTCTACAATTAACCCTCTCCCCTAAAAAACTTTTAACCCTCTTTTAATGCCAAGTTAACTATCAAACCAACTAACTAACTATACAAAAAAAGCTAACCTAGTTTACACCGGACAGTAACCGAGATTCCACCTAAAACACCTGTCAACAATTAAAAATGTTCGTGGATCAGGTCCAAAGCTTATTTGTGTGCTAAATTTGGCATGTGCTTTGATAAACCTGACGAGTACCTGAGATGATAACAAGAGGAGCAGAAGTGCAAACGACAAGATTCGCTAACTGATTGAATAAATCCGCAGCAGATCAGCAGAACAAGGAGCACGGATATGTCAGACTAGCAGTCAGCCAGCCGCTTGTTCTCTCTCAGCTCTCGTCCCTCTGCAGTCAAACTTTTTTTATATGGAACCGAGGAATGTGTTGCGTAAGCCAACTAAGTAAAGGGGCGTTTACTCTACAGCACATAAAAAATTTAATCGGGGTTTTAATTGCGTAAGAATGTTTAATCAAGGTTATTTAGTTGAGTAATTAAGTTTAATGAGAGAGGAGATGGTTTTTAATGTTGAAAATTGAGTATTTGTGGGGAGGAAGACAATGGGCAATAAAAATAGTTTAAGCCCAAGGCTGTATTTAAGATGAAGGACAAAAATTTATTTGAGTAAGAGGTTATGGTTTTTGGGAGGAATTTTGAGGATTTTTGAGTTTATGGGGTAATTAATTGGACGGGTTGTGTAATTAATTTAATAATTAAGATTTATTATGAACGGGGTAATTAAGCAAGATTTGTGTATGTTGAAATTAGGGTAGAATATTTAATGGATGACTCATATATATGAGCTGAAGACAACGTAAAATGACATTGATTTAAATATTACCATAATTGGTAAATAGAATGGGTGGTTTAGTTATAATATGCTAAAATTATTATGAGCACTATAAAAGTATTCTTAACTTTGTCATTTAATAGGTACTGATTAATCAAACAAGCCAAAATCAATGCGACTACCACACACCTTTGTGTACTCTATTCACGATTCTGCTAAGATAATATGACGTAACTATGTATGTTATATTTAAAATTTAGGAAAAAACCATGCTCTAGTATCTATTTGTACGTATATTCCCAGATGATCTCTTCTACTTTACTTTCAATTTTAGCTAATTTTCACCTTCCAGCCACTAAATTCCATGCTAAAGGGCTTTCATCTTGTCTACAATGGGCACCCATAAAACCATCTCCTCACCCTACCCTCTCAGCTCTACCTAAAAAGCCAGCCAAGAAATGTCACTGCAACAATACATTCTACAACTTTTACACTCACTCAGTCAGTGAGAAACCCCTGCACTATGTAAATAAGTTGTAATTCTTTTTGTATAGCTTCTCGTTTGACGTGCAACTACTTGCCGTGGTGGCCTTGCTTTTTTAGCTTGCTAATTTTAATCCCAAATCCATCCATTTAATATTCACCACCAAACCATATCCCAAAAACGAAATACCAAAACCAGCAGCAGCAGCACACGACGAGCACCACCAAAAGAACGAGAGGGTTGGAATGTGGTGGAAAAATAAGAGGCAAGAAGACTGAAATGAAATCGACCAGGAGCAGCAGCAGCGCAGCAAGCAGCCAGTCGTCCAGTTTTTCTAGCTGCTATGCATCTTTTGTACGTGTTTCTGCATAAATCCTATTCCCCCAGAGCTTATAATACGCTGCGTGTAACAATTGTAATAGGCGTTCTGCGACGTGTAACGGCAACTTTTTGTGCTCATTCCTTTTGTCTGTTACATTTTCATTGGCTTTGTCAAGCGTTACGCTTGTTTTTGTTGTATGGATGACGACGACGCTGAAGAATGAATTGTTGTCGTGTGGGATGGAATAATAAGCTGTGATGATGATGATGATGTATACATTTTTGGGGTAATTTCTTACACGGTTGGATGGCCGTTACAAAATGATGAAATATTGTACAGCTTGGCAATTTTCCATAAAGAATGTACAGTAACAATGAGAAAAAAAATGCATGGATGACTGTTTCCTTTTGACTGACATTTAAACTGAGAGCAATTAGTACCGGTCAATTTTAAATTTTGTATGAAAAAATTATAAACGGATTTTTGGCTATTTTTCGGCTTGGGTGGCATTTTAAAAAGAGATGAAACATTTGGTTTGGATGGGTTATGTAAGGTATTTGAGTGTGTGAATTTTGGTGATGATTTTGATCTAACAGGGTTTTAAATGTGGTAATCAAAGGACGACGAAAATATAAATGAATGCCCATGTTTGAATGTGTAAGAATTGGAGCACAACAACAAAACAAACAACAATCAAAAGTCGTTTTGAATTCCAGGATGCAATATAAAAAAAGCTCAGTTTATAATAACATGACGAGTTCCTTGTGTGGAGGTTCGTTAAGTCTCTGAAAATGGAATTGAAATGAGTTATGAATTTGTACATTGATGCTGTATACGGTAACATTGAGATTAAAACCAGTTTCCGCATCAGAAGAGAATACGGTATGCAATTTGTAGTGCCTTGATGTCACATCACTTTCCTTTTCTGGCGAAAAATAGATTAGATATTTTAGTAATGTGCTCAACTTGAGCAAAGATTCAAGTTGTGATATTGTGAGCGACTTGATGTCATTTATAAATTATTGTTGTTCGTCGTATTGGGTGCAACAAAGACAGGTGGGGGACATTGAAACTTGATTAGTTTGACAGACAAGCTGCTGCTAAAATAACAAAGTATTTTTGAGATTTGCATTTATAAAGTAAAGAGATAGGGAACTTTTTTTAAGCTTTTGGAAGCAGACAACAAATTCTTTTCTTGGAACGCATCTTTGCTCTTTAGACTGACGATTTACAAATCACATGGTTCTATAACATAAGCATTCTCACATCACATGTCACCTTTTGCGATTTGACATCACAAAATGTCACACGTAACGTGACACCTTACCAAACCCGTTAAGAAATACTTACATGTACCTTCGCTAAACACGCGTGACATCATTTGGGGCACATGGAGATGACTATGTTGAGTTTTATCCAAGAGATTATCGGATGACTAATTAGTGAAAATTTAGAAATTATCATTGCAACATAATCACTTCATAGTTTCATTCATGACTTTACAATGTTGGTTGACTTTGTATGATAAGAATAAATTGTAATCATGTTCAAAGGGCATTTTTTAGTTAAAACACATTTCTTTACCGAAATTTATGTATGAAACGGAAATTGGATAATTTTATTTTTTTGAACATTTAACATATATAATTAACAATTATTATAACCCTTATGACAAACTTGGGAAAATTATATCACAACAACTCTGCAATTACTTTTTATATAACTTGTAAGGCAATAAGTAAACATAGGAACATATTATTTCAATTGAAATAAATAACCAGAAAGCGATCAAAACAAAGTGAATCATTAAAAGTTTTCCATAACATCATTTTCATTAATCTGCACTCTTGTAATCAATGCAACACTTTTTTTATATATATTTTGGTACACTTGTAACAACAAAACAGCATAAATCTATACAAGATTAGATAATTGCGTCTTTTCAGTCCATCCGTTATCCTATTCTCTCTACACAACTCTAAAATATTTATTCCTATAATATTACTATCATTAAACTAAAAACTATAAATAACTTAAACTTTCTACTCTACACATTAAATTATTTTATTGACAACTTAGCTTATTTTTAATCATAATAAACAACTCTGTTGTTTTTTTTGTTATTTTTATAAACTCTCTGGAAAATTTTTTATTTTAATTTTTTTCTTAACAATAGCTAAAAATATATATATATTTAACCATCATTAAATGTTTTTTTATATTACCAGTTAATTTGCTTTTTAACTTGTCTCATCTCTCCCCACATTATCTTCTTTTTACAGTTGCATCCCAAATCCGGTGCGAACACTGCTCCCATCCAAGGGCAAGCTAGCCTGCAGGGTAGAAATCGCATCTTTGGCTGCATCCTTTGCAAATTTTAATCCCATCTGCAGACCAATTGCAAATGCCTCTACGCGAGAGTCAACAAGATTACCTTCCTTCGTCAGCTCTAGAAAAAAATAAGTTAAAAAAAATTATTATTATAGATGATCATTTTATTGACCTCAACACTTGTTTACTGTTAGCTCTAGAGAAAAACAAGGTATGCTGCTATTTTAAGCTGAATTTATTACATGTACGCAGAATTATGATCCAAAGATCGCGTAAAAGTCGATGGAAAGGTTATCAATAAGCAAATATACATACATATATATATTATGTTTTCTCGACAAAAAATTTTGTCCATCATTAAAACTCTCGACGTGGTTATTTTTTTATAAACGTGTTTTTCACATCCATAAAGTCATGTGCATATTTAATTACCACTGCCGTGAGTACTTTATAGTGGCATTTATTGTATAAAGAGCAGAGTTAAAACTTATTTTGTTGAGATAGTAAACCGGTCAAAGGACACGAGTTAATGCATATATGCAATAGTAAGAGCAGTAATAGAATTTAAATGGGATTCACAGACAAAATTTAATTAGACTTTATCGGACAATATCCTATACCCCCAACGTCTCTAGTGAATATAAGCACCTTGTAAAACGATAAATTATTATGTTTCGCTTATCTTCTCTCTCAGGTTGTGAAATTTTAAAAAAAGGTAGTTTTTTAACGGAAAAAGCTAATAATAAAAGGTCATTCCAACAACAACAACTTACTTTTGAGGTGCTCATGAATTTCTGAGACGGGGATCATGAGTAGGTCTACAAACTCGCCATCGCTGTTCATTGCTCTTGAGTTGAGATTTTCTGCAGCGTCACCATTTATCTAAAAAGAAGGAAAGATTTATTTGTTTCAAAATATAAAATGCATATATATAAAAAGCATGAATGATCACAACCCTCGCTCTGAAACCATAACAAGTTATCACTTGTAAATAAAGCATAAAAAACCATGCCGTTTTTAAACTGATAACTTAGTCATCGTTTTTTTTTGCGTAGCTTTCCGCTTCATCATCATCGTTTTAACTGCTGCTGCTGCTTACAATCAAAATCCTTCAAAAACTCAAAGTCTGGCTTTCATAATAATAATACCACCGACCATCATCATCGTCATGATGAGCCATCCACTTGTTTTAATGAGTATGGTGGCTTGTAAGAAGGGATGACAGGATTACTTTTTTTAAAGATACAGAAATCAAGCTTTGTTTTCTCAATTTGAAAATGGACTTTGTCGTTGTGGATCTCTACAACTAAAAGATTTTAAGAAGATGATCATGTCGTGCTCCTTCTTAAAAATATGAATGTATGCGTCTTGTAGACGAACAGAAAGCTTAACATTTTTTTCTGACGCTCTCTCTCTCTCTCTCTCTCTAACAAATGGACAATAATAACTCTCCGTGAATCAGATTATTTGTCATCTCTATTTGGAAATTATTATTACCTATTTTATCTGTCTATCTTCAGGGTAGAAAAAAATGGTTGGTTTAGGTACCTATTGTAAAGTATGCAGTTTGTAGACAGATATGAGGCGATAAAGCTGGGGGAAACGCTGAAAGTGTGGCTTAAGTTTGGTGCAAGTAGTGACCAATGTGGTCATTCTATTTGCAGGATATATGCATAGGAACATATCAGCGTGTGGAGTACAGATAATAATTTTTTACATATATTTTTTCAATCTACCTAAAATGCACCAGTTCATTCTGATGGTCTCTCTGGTGACCAAAAAGAAATAAAAAAGGAGTAGATTTGGGATGTTAAAAAATTTAACTCGATTATTACGCATTTATATGATGTTGCTGTGTCCAACTGTTAAAACATGTTACATGACACATTATATTTTATATATAGTATACTTATTTTTATGATATTCTGCGGCGATTTTATATAATGAGTGTAGAGAGAGAGAACGTTAAAATATAAAAAAAAGATGTTATGAAAGTATCGCCATCGTCACCAGCATCAGTTACCACCAGATGGGAATTAAATCTGTCTTTTGACTCGCTCTCAACTCTCTTTCCTCATCTCACTCAACAGCTAAAACTGATAATTTTTTTAGGATGAGATGAATGGAAGGTTATGCAATATGTTATTTTTTAAAGGAGAACACACCTTTACTGTGGCATATCTCATGATCGCGGATGAGCAACCGGGGTCTACTGCAAGTCTTGAGCTAATATGAGTAACCTCTCCGTGCCAACCAGTTTCTTCGTGGAGTTCTCGAACTGCGGCGTCTTTGCTCGTTTCCCCCGGCTCCAGCAGTCCGGCTGGAAACTCAACTGGAAAAAATTGATGGAATGAAAAAAATTAGCAAGTCGGACCAGTAAATGTTTCAAATGTTTTTGTGAGAGAAAATGAGAATGCTATGAAAAATGATGTATTGGGAAATAGGAAGTGTTATCATGAATTATTTCCTTAATTACCTGTATACGCTTTTAAAGCTGGTCTGTATTGACGCACTAACACCATAACGTCGTAATGGAGAAGTCTTCGGTAAATTGCAATAGAGGCTACTTGATCTGTGTCACTTCCTCGAACTCTGGTCTGACGCGTTACTGCTTCCCAAAGTCTATGATAAAGATAATACACAGAAAATTAATTAATCATGATAAAATTCATTGTAATATATTCAAGCAATTACACAACAATGCTAAATAGTTATATGGACAGGAGTGATTTTTAAAAAATCAGAGAGCTGCTGGAAGCAACACTTGTGATTTTGTTCATATTCCATTATCCCATCAACTTGTTAGCTCAAAGTCCACAAGCCAATAATTGTTGTCATGATTTTATTTTTTGGCAAATTATTATTTTTAAAATTGTATATCTTCCTACCTTTCCTTTCCGGTAGGGTCCAAATACTTGATTTCTGAAAATCTCAGCCATGTTCCCTCATGAACGACCTCTTCCTTAAGGAATGTGGAAGGTCTTTGATAACCGTTAGTGAAATGGGGCATCCTGCTCATACTATGTTTGGAACAACTTTTTGTGGAGAAAGTGGATATATTCTTTAGAATATCAATACCAACCAAAAAGGAAACTACAACGGAATAAACAGTTTCAATATTTTTCGTAAAACAAACACTTCCAAATTTCCACGGAAACAACTTTACCAAAATACTTTTTTTATATCTTTTTCTCAAGCGTTATATATTTTCTTTCTCCTTTACAACTCTCTGGCGTCTTTATATGCGCTCACTTTGGCACTGCCACAGAAAACCAACTGAGGCTGTGAAACCGGTTATGAAGTCGATCTTATGCTGCTCTGCTGGCGGACAGAATAGTTAAGAAAGTAATTATTTATCAGTGCGACATATCGTCGTACAATAACCAGCACATTATTAAGCTTGAACCTTCTGGAGATCATCACATCATCATCAACATCATCATGAAACATTTTTTTTATATATATTTTTAATGATTAATGAATAGCTAAATATGCCAACTATAACTACTGGTGCTGCTTCTGCTGAGCTCAAGTTTAAAGTTTAAGAATACATTTCCATTCTAACTTGTTGATGCAGAAAAAAACATAATTTAATGGAACGATGATCATTTTTGGTTTATATGAGATTAAAAAAAATAGGAACGTATTTAACTAAGAAGCCTAAATATTACATATACATATTTATAATTATTATGTCTATATCTCTTTATCTGGATACTGTGAGTTTATTAACGTCTCTTTTTTTACAAATCGTTGATACAGTTTGCGATAGTGGCTGGCGCAACCATGTCTCCATGTAAGCATATATGTCGGATAAAAAGCATACCAAAAACCATTTCCCCTTCTTATATATCACGAATCTTATAAATGTTTCATTATTTAATCCGTTCGTGATGATGATCTGAGATGAGATGAAGGAAACTGAAGAAAGCTGTTATAATAATTATGCATGCTTATCATCATATCATACATTTTATATGCACTCTGTGCTTCTCAGTGAAAAAATGTTGGATTAAAAAGGAACAATTTATTTTAAAAGGGTTATAATATGTTAATGGCTTAAGCTGAACAGCAGATAACACGTAATAAATACTTTTACATATGTAAGTACATATACTTTAATAGCCAGTTTAATAGTGTATATCCGCATACATGTGTATTTTAATTAATCTTAATATTAATCATACTTAATGCTTACTATCCACCTAGAAAAATATTGAATATAGGAAGTAGGAAGATAGATTCTTTACATCCGTCGTCCTCGAAATATTAGTGTCCCTGGGCTTTACCACCTAAAACTAAAAGTGAATCCTCTTCTTTGCCGATTCATTAAAAAAAATTTGCTTATTATAGTGCAAAATTTTAATTTTTTACTTTAAATGCTCCGTGCGCATTGTCAGGTCAGCTTATTTTTATGAAGGATGCATTTACTGGGCAGAGGAGCAAAGGTTAAAAGTATAGTTAACTTCCCCTCATGCTGGTTTATTGCGGTTGTTAGTCACCGCGACAAGTATTAAAAAAAGTGTTGAAGGTTGGGGTGGGGTGTGTGTGAATACACACGTTCTTAATTAAACTATCTTTATCTTCATAATAAATAACATGTCCTTACTTTTTCTATGAAATCATCAACTCATCCAACATGCAGGTAAATTAGTCATTAATACACATATTATAGTCAGCAGTCATTAATCATTTCAAAACGGGGATCAATACTATTACCACGTACTCAATAATAATCGCCCAACGACTCATTTTCGAACATCCTTAATCATGCTCACAAAATCATCAACAACTCTACTTGCTAAAAAAATCTCCATTATAATCAATAGCTTTTCAAACTGGAGATTGGAGAGAGATTCCAAAAATAAAAAGAAATGAAAGAAGCACCAACCTCAAAACCAGCTTTTTGTCATTTGACAATGAATGAGATGATGATAATGACGCGCTTTTCATTTCCAAACTAACATAATTTAATCATACATTAATTAAATTGCACACTGCATTTTTTAATGTAGCATAATTTTTATGGATCATTCATCTTTTGTAGACAACGTGTGATTTAGCTTGCACACATTCTTTCCCTTTTAGCGTTAAATTATTTGAATAATTTTAATAAATCACTAATTATACCTTCATTTAACTTTTTACAAGTCATTTAACCAAAACTGTGGTGCTACTCTTCACCAAGCTTTGCTTTGTCTGCTATAGCTTTACTTTGTTCATCTTCGGGGCACTTTGAGACCAGCCATAGAGCAACCATCCAAAAAAGCCCGAACATTCAAATTCCTCCGTTCTACTGACCAAAATAGTGAAAGAGCCACAAAACAATTCATCATAAAAATAAAGGTAGTATTCACACCTCACGTTACAATTAAATTTCTACCATTTAACCAACTTTAATTACAATTAACTCAACACAATTAAACCTTTCAAAAAATTACAAAAAGTCTAATTTAGGCAACTTGTTGTGTGGACGTTCCCTTGAGAACCTACTAGAGTGAGTGAGAACAAGGTCAATTGGCTCACTTCACACAGACGACTGGGGAGAGTCGGCCAGTGGAAAAACCGCAGAGGATAAAAAAAAGTGTTTACTGGTCACTGGTGAGCAGTGAGAGTGGAAAGTGTGCAAATTGTTTTTGCACACCTTTTTTTTCTTCATTTTTTGAGATAAAACGATTGAAGTGGATTGAACGATTGCATCATTAAACTAATTGTGCTGAGTAATTGGAGATTGTAGAGAGAAGAGAATAGTTAGTTGAATGATTGTCTTCAATGACAATCAATGACGTTAGTATATAAAGTAGCCCGTGGTAGTTTTGTAAACAGAGCGTTTCATTTATTTTGCAAGAGTGCAACGGTTCAGGTTCCGCTGAGGCAGTATCATTCTTATCGTGGTTCCCAGCAGTGTCCTTTGCTTTTTAATTGGGGTAGAGGTTATACTAATAGGGAGGGATTGTTTGGAGGGAAGGGATTGATCAATGATAGTAGTGGTATTGCTACTGCTGCTGGGTTAGGTGGTAAAAGGAAAGGATTCTTCCGGAGGATGCCTCCAACACCGTTGGGGGACTTGGGGGCGAAGATTGACCAGATAGTTGGTCAAAATGATGTGGTGATTTTTAGTAAGACGACTTGTCCTTTTTGCAAAAAGGTGAGTGATTTTGGGAGGGTTTAAATTGGTATATTTAATGGATGTAATGTTGTTTGTATATTTAATTATTAATTTTTGAAACTTTGTTTGGGGTTTTTGCAGGTTAAGGGCTTGCTTACTGAATTGGATATCAAATTTGTACCTGTTGAGTTGGATCAACTTAGTCCAGGTAAGGATTTTAATTGCTTTGTGTGATTTTCTTGTAAAGTCGCTTTAATTTTAAAGGTCATTCATGAGCATGGTTGTCAGTCATATTATTACTTTGTGTTGGTAGCAATTAGGATAAATCATATAAGTTGTCTTTGTAGTTTTGACAACCGTTATTCAAGCTAGTTAGAATTAGACATTCAAACTGTTCTGTTAGTATATTAGGCACCTAATCCTTAAGTTGATCCGATGCATTATGGCAAATATTGAGATCAACAGGCATAATGAAATTAATTTTTGTAACAATCGATTATTTTACGAGTCAGATTTACTGATAATTTACTGACAAGAACCACCCTCCTTAAGTATATAAAGTAGGAACAATATGGATCATGGATTGGAGGATGATGTGGGAGGTTTTTCATTTCATTAGCGTTTTTGAGTATGGCTGCACGACATAACAGACAATAGGTGAATAGGTGAGCAGGAATAGGTGAAAATGCCAATCAATATGCCGCATCGTTGCAAATTATACTGTGGAGAGTTGCAAGCTCACGTACAGCAGTAAGTTCACTTTTGCCTCCCTTTAACAACATGCACGATTAAATCGATAATCGATGTTCCATTCATGTACATATCATATCATGTCATCTTGCTAATAACTGTGACTTTCTGCATTGTAATGTTTTGAAAAAAATAGGGACCACACCTCACAAAAAATGACATTAAGCCATTCGGACAAACTATTGACATGGTTCATCACACATAACTTTTGTGTTATTATTAAGTGCGTGTAGAAATGAGGTAGTAATTAAATCAGGGAATGGGGGTTATTGGATCAAATTGCACTAGTAAAAAGCCAATTGTCAATATTAAATCTATAGACAATTATAATAATAAGTTAGCAAGGTCCACGGATTCAGATAAGGGTCAACTTTGTTTAGCTCCACTTGTTAATCTTTTTTCATTTATGATTTGATATTACAGAGGAAGCTTCCTTGTGGCAAGATGCTCTTCAGGCTAAAACTGGGCAACGAACAGTTCCCAATGTGTTTATCAAGGGAAAACACGTTGGTGGATGTGATGACACTTTTCGCCTTCACAAAGACAAGAAATTGGTGGCGATGCTTCAGGGTCAAGGAACATCGAGCGGTGATCAAGTTCCGGAGTATGATTACGATCTTATTGTGATTGGTGGCGGTTCTGGTGGATTAGCTGCTTCTAAGGTAACAGTCAAGTTATAAAAATATTACAGGAATTCAATCCTTAGCCCGGTTTAGTAGTTAGCATTTAAAGAATTTTAAATATTTTTTGTTATTGAATATATAAAGGCTGCAGGAAAAATGGGGCGAAAGGTAGCTGTATGTGATTTCGTACAACCTACCCCAATCGGTACGCAGTGGGGTCTGGGAGGAACTTGCGTTAACGTCGGGTGCATTCCCAAGAAATTAATGCATCAGGCGTCAATGCTGGGTCAAGCCTTGGGTGACGCTCCTTCCTTTGGATGGAATGTGGCTCAACCCGGTAAGCTACTACCTGATAGAGTGGAAAATGACAACGTTGTCACATTGTCACAAGGCTAAACATTTAAATTGAATATTATGATTGATTTTGTTTATTTTACAGCAACTCATGATTGGGGCACGTTAGTTGAAAATGTACAAATGTATATTAAATCGTTGAACTGGGGGTATCGTGTCGCCTTGAAGGATGCTTCTGTGACTTACCTGAATGAATACGCTACCTTCGTTGATGATCATACGATCGAGGTTAGTTTGAGCTTCCGATACTATTTTAAGTGTGTTTATTTAAGTAAATAATTTCAAGCAAATAAGCATTTAACTTATTCTTTGTAATTGTTATTCTAGACTATTAACAAGAAGGGCAAGAAGCAAACAGTTACTGCAAATCGGTTTCTGATTGCCGTTGGTGGGCGTCCACGTTATCCGGAGATTCCTGGAGCATTGGACTTGGCTATAACATCAGATGACATATTTTCGCTGCCCTATCACCCTGGAAAGACTCTTTGCATTGGTGCCTCCTATATTGCTTTGGAGTGTGCTGGATTCTTGGCTAGTCTTGGCATTGAAACATCAGTGATGGTAGTGCTGACATTATTAATAAAAAAGACAAAAATATTTGTTTCCGAAGTGTGAACTCTTTCATTTAATTACTTTATATGTTTTTTACTTAGGTTCGCTCAATCTTGTTAAGAGGATTTGATCAACAAGTTTCCGAAATGATTGGCGACTACATGGAAAGTCATGATGTGAAGTTTTATCGTGGATGGGTTCCGACTGAGATTGTGAAATTAGAGGACGCCAAGGATGGGAAGCCACCGCGGCTCCTTGTTAAATCTAAAGAGACCAATGGGGACGAAACCCTTGAAGTCGAGGTCAACACGGTTCTTCTTGCTATTGGCCGTGATCCTTGCACAAAGACTTTGAATTTGGAGAACGCTGGCGTGAAATTATCAAAGTAAAAATTAACTACAATGTTTTTATGAGTACACCAATGATTGGATGGATAATGAATGTCAATTTATATAACTTTCTGTTATTAGTTCCGGAAAAATTCTAACTAATGACGCAGATCAAACATCAGCAAGCAATATTTTTGCAATTGGAGATGTAGCTGAGGGCCGTCCAGAGTTGACCCCTGTGGCCATTAACGCGGGAGTACTTCTTGCAAAGGTACGTATTCGATTTAAGCATCTGAATGTAATAAATTAAACTGTCGAAAATAGCAATATCTGGAACATCCTTGTATTTTTTAACGCATTAGCGGCTGTACGAGGGTTCCACAACTTTGGCGGATTATGACAAAGTTCCTACAACTGTGTTTACTCCACTGGAGTACGGCTGCGTTGGAATGTCTGAAGAAGATGCAATCAAGAAATTTGGGGCTGATGACATTGAGGTGTATCACACAAACTTCCAACCATTAGAGGCCACTCTTTCCAAGCGTGATGAAAACAAGTCTTATTGTAAGCTTGTTTGTGTCAAGTCTCAGAATGTAAGCAACATACCTATTCATATTGACTTTTTACCACCCGGTTAAAATAATTATTAATAACTAAACTAAAACTACAAATTATATGACAATTTCTTTATTTTTCTTGATGCAGGAACGCGTAGTCGGTTTCCACTATTTAGGACCAAATGCTGGTGAAGTTACTCAAGGATTTGCTCTGGGAATAAAGTTGGGGGCGACAAAAGCTGACTTTGATTCCACCATTGGAATTCATCCAACCTGCGCAGAAGTACAAAAGCCATATATTTCTCCGTTTCGTAGTAACTTGTAGACGTCTACTCTGTGACTCTGTGCCATATTTTAACTTACAACTCTGTGTTAACCAATTTATACTATTCTTATTTTTTGCAGACTTTTACAACCTTGCATATTACAAAGTCGTCCGGTGCCAGCGCTTTGAAGACAGGATGCTGAGGTTAATGGGTGTGCTGTTGTTCTATGCTACGTCAGCACACATACTAGTTAATTATTTCTTCATTTAATTCTTCATCTGAGCATGTAAGACTTAGGTTTTACTTATGACAATGCTACGTAAAACCCAATTGTTGGGAGAGTAGCGTTTGATGTGTGTTTTTGATGAGGTATTTAAAGGAGATTCGCGTGAGATCAGGATACAAAAATAATATCATGCATGGTTGTACATGCCTGAAAATACTTTATATGCAATTGTATTAGAAAGGCATGTGTCAATCAGCAAAATTCGTATTTTTCTGGTTGCCTTCTTGTCAGTCAGTCAGGAGTTTGGGGTGATAATGCCTAAAATCTTTTTTGTTAATTTCTATTTGTAATTGAGCGTACTATTCCAGAGTATCATTTTTAATGATGCATCGCGTAAAAATCTATTGTCTTTACTACCAAACAGGATGCATTCTTATATATTCTGTAATTACCTGCCAATTAGTAAGATAATGAACCGGTGAGCAGATTGTCATCCTATAAAAATCTTCTTGTGAAAAAACGCTTTCCTAATACTGTAATACGAAAAACAAAAAAAAAACTTGTGTAAAAACTGTGTATTTTTAGCAAGCCAAAAAAATAAAACTACACTTGAAACTACTATAATCATTCATTGTTGTTGCAGCATTTATATTTTAAGATACTTTAATCAACAAAGATATTTAGTTAATTACTTAGTTCTAGTGTGTAAATTATCATCTTCATCCATCTTTCATTCTTTGTCGAAGAATATTCTCAGGTTTAACCGTATTGAATATTATCCGATATTCTATTAGAAAAACAAACATTTTGAGGCCGCTCGCATTCTTCTGGTACTCATTTCTAAATACTTGCATGAACTCAATAAAAGTTTTCTGATAAATTGCCAAAAGTTTTAACTAGAGTAACTGCTTCAATCATTACTTAACTAGAGGAAAGTATTATGCTTAAGATGACATTTTAATTAATTACTTCCGCAGGTAAATCGCAATGACAAAAATGCATTCATATCATTCGGTCATTAATTGGATACGTTTTATCTCGATGAGCTTGATAATATCAACGACAAATCATACATAAAATTCCAAATTAAGTTATTCATAATAATTATGGTGCATCTAATCTCATACTGATGTCAAGATAATCCAAACATATTCATCTTTTATCTATCATTATTGCTACCATGCTTTGTTCTTTGCCTCGTTGCCTCTCATTCTTTTACAATTTGTGTACAAGGGTTTCACTATAGAGGTTACCAGTCCAGTTTTCCCAATTATCTTTTGACCTGGCAATTTCAGCCTGTGACATTATTCTTGGAAACTTTTGTAACAGTTTTCATGGAAATTCGTAGAAAAAGCACGCACTTCATTTGACATATTCACCTATTTTTCATACCGCATTCATGATATTCAAAGTCTAAATGAAATCTATATCAAAATATTTTGATTTGCATGCAATCAGAAAGAAAGGAAGTTTGTGTATGAAATCTTTTGAGAAAGGTGTCAAAATGGAAAACGCCTCTTTTCATTTCCAATCTCTCAAATAGTTAGAAAGACTATTTGGACTTTGAGCGAAACAATTTACATTTATAAAACAAGCTTTGTCATGCCACGAAAACAACATCTCTGAAGGTCGTCGTGACCCTATCCACGTAGGTTACCGACTTTCTCATCATTCGTCGGGAAATCATTAACCCAAAGCCCTTCGCCCATCGTTTGTTCTCACTCAATTTGAATGAAAATGTAAGCTGAACCATGCAAAATTAAG
>JAHZMV010003064.1:0-11966 GCA_027743765.1 Coecobrya sp. COE2 | reverse complement strand
AATATTCAAATGTAAGTAGCTAAAACATACACACAAAGAAGCTAATTATTTTGAATGCAAAGAAGTAAGTAATCCTGCTCAGTGGTACTGCATAACAAATTTAAACTAAATTAAGTTTTATCGTAGAAGTTGCTTGCAAGAAATTTATTTTAAAATATTTTTAAATTTGGTTTTCTTCCAAAGATGGTTTTTACACCTAAAAGTTATCTTTGCCCTCCTGTGAAGTTTTCGATTTTTGCCATAGGCCCTTTTCTTGCACTTTTGTCAACTTGCGATAGGGCCTTTTATTGCCAGCCAACATTTGCCATACGCCCTTTGCTTGTCGACAGGCATTTCGTTGAGCCCTTTTCTTGTGTCGCAGTCGATGTTTAGTTTATCAAAATCCGGTTAGTTACAAATGACACCAAAAGCCAATAAAACCTCCGGCAGCCTTGATTTTGCTCTTGTTTCATCAAATGTTGTTATCACTTGGACTCAACGTGTACATCACGCTATGGAATGTTGAAGACAGGTGGTTATTATTAAGTGTAATGTATTTATATTCTTGGCTAAAATGAACAACAACTTAGGATTAGACATTTATAGTATGTGTATAGATTGATTTGATTGGACTGTGTTCCAATCATGGAAGTAACTTCTAGACACCCTAAAACTTAACTAAATGCTCTTCCATACAACATGGTATTAGATTAAAACGAATATGCTCAGATAACTTACATTCCCGAGATTGAACTTACGAAAATGATAAGCAAATTTAATGATGAGGGATATTTGTAGCAGAATATTTGTCATCATTATACATTGACAAATTAAACTATATAAAGTGGATAAACCTACTATTTAATACTAAAGAACGGAAGGTCATTTTTGAATTCAGAAAAGCTACGCTAACTTACTGTCGACACAGGCATGATTGTGATTGAGATAATACAATTCGACGCAAACGCAAATCGAGAACAAAGAACAATTTGAAATTGCATATTTTCAGTCTCAGGCCATCACCAATATCAATTAAATTAAATATACCCCACCTATAAATATATGAATTCATTTCCTAGCTGTAGTTAAATTACAACTTCATAGTGTGTTAATTGTTTTTTTTTCTATACTTGTTCTGAGTTTTATCTGTATACTAACTAAGTAAGAGTTGAATTCCCAAACTTGTCAGTTAATCTCTAGGTTCTCGTTGTCAATTAATTTGTTGATTGATAGTGTGCAGGATAAAATTTAGTGAGTTTGTTTTGCAAATGTGTTGCAAAAGTTGCGAAATACAGGTTTGCTTGATTTGATAGGTCCTACGTTTCTTACATCAATAAATAATATTAATTCATCATTAACTATTATGCGTCAACCACATCCAAAAGCTTTCCCGCAATTTTGAGGAATTCCAAAAAAATTGTTTACAATAGATATAAAAATACTAGGCAAAGTCAACGATTGCTACTAGAAGTATTATATAACTACTGTTCTAATTAAAGTATATGATCAAAATAGTTAAAATCTTAATTCATGGTTACACGTTTAGTTTTGACGTCGTCCCCTCAGTAATAATAAATCTACAAGTCTATTCAAACAAAACATTTGGAATACTAACGGAGTCGTTTTCTCGATGTAGTTAGCCGATCCAAATCGAATCCTTTCTGGGGAACATGACTCCAAAACTGTTTCCAGATATTTTCTCTTTCGACGATCAATCAGCATTTGTTTTTTTCCAAGCTTTTTCATAACCTCTAAAAATTTAACAGACTCATGATGAATATCGCCAGCATATCCATATATCCCGACACATATTATACAAGCATTGATTGCTCCAGACAGAAAGAAAGCATACATAAACGGAGAAATTTCAAATGCTGCTTTCGATGACGATAGAGTTGATTGGCTAATTAGCATATAAGCTAAGACAATTTGACATCCTCCACTAGCCACAAGGAATCCAATAATAGTAGTTCGGGATGCTATGTTGAATCTTTCGACGGTTATCTGAAAAGCTCGGTATGCAACCATCTCCTTGTTTAATGCAGTCATCCAAGTTGAGTGTTCCATGGTAACGTCGCATAGTAATTTCTGTATTCTCCTAAAACCAAAAATTGTCAAAATGAGATTTATCCAAATATTATTCAGAACAGCTTGCAATATATAATATCTGAAATTACCTGCGAAGTACTCTTTGAATTAGGTTTAGTGATAAAGTTCCAGTCAGCACTTCCGTCGTAACAGAATATCCTTGTGATGTAATCATATCCCAAATAAAATAGTTTCCTAATAACGTACACGAAAATATCAAGATTCTTGGAAGTAAACCCATCAATGTTTGTGTGCAATTTTGTAGAATTAAGCCAATGATCCAGATTGCGTTCAAAGGAAACGATGGTCTGAATGCAGCGGCAAGTGGAACACTAGTAGCAATTATGTATTTGCAGCTAATGAAGTTTAATTGCATTACAGCAAACGCTAGTTTAAATTTAGCTGATCCTGCTATGGATACTGCGTCTAATGATTAAAAAATGGAAAACAAATGAACACTTAGAATGATTTATTGTACATTATATTTTAAAATTACCTTGCGTGCAACTTGTCTCCAATTGAATGGCTGCGTTCAAAAATTTTGTCAGCTCGGTCGGATAGAATCCACGGACACGGTATCGTTCTGCACAGAAAAGGAATATTCCTATAGCCATGAAACACAAGCTTCGCTCAACTAGAGAACTTGAATGATCCCCACTTGTTTTTGTTGAATGTGAGTTTATTTGGGCCAATCTAACAATATATGACGCAGCTACTGTCATTAAAATGGTCCACCGGAATATATAGCCTCTTTGTGCTGATTTGTGTTGACTGACTTGGAAATTTTCTTGATTCCTATCATATAGGTATAATCGACCAACAATTTTAGGATGCCATTGGAATGCTCGCCGAAGAAATTTCAGGAATGTTTGTGAAATTATCATTTTAACTTTATTTTTTCAGAAAATAGTAGAGTTAAATTTCTTTAGTGATTTTTCAAGATTTCTAGAATATAATTGCAGAAATTTTATTGGCTTTATATAGGTTAGTAGAGAAACATTGGGTTAACTTCCGTAAACTTTGATTAAGAAATGAAACTTCTCAAGTATTTTACGCCTGATAAATTACAGTTATAGTATGACAACCTCATGACAGTAGCAAACCTGAACATTAATAGAATTATGCTTCCTCCTGTTTTATGTTGATGAGTAAATTAAAAATACAAGGAAAAAATTAATTTCCTCTCTTGTTAATTTATTTCATAGGTATAAATTAATAATTAAATCTAGATGTGTTGTTCCTCCCTACGTACATACATTAATTAATTCAGTTGGAATTTTTCCCATTCTGACATATACATAATTTATCGAAAATCTGGTTTAATAATTAAAGACACTGAAATAAAATTAAATAATGACAAAACTTTGGTTTTTATGTTAGTGTTTTATCAAGTTGTGTTATCTGCCTGAATAAAAAACGTGCGTTGCCTTTTGAATTTTTGATATGTGTAAGATTGTCATATTGCTGTAAATATCTTCGGAAAATTTTCCGTAATATTTAGGAGTTGTTTATTTTATGCCGAATATATTCACAGAATTTGTATTGGTTTTGCATGGGATAGTTGATGAAGGGAAATTTACGATAGCTTTAGTATGTAGTATGGGCTTTACGTTTGGTAAGATATTGTTAAACTGGATTGCAAGAATAGAATCCTTTAGGCTTCAAATCAAAAGTGTACGTATATATTAAGCATAATTTTAATAAATCTGTTTTAAATATTACAAATAAGAAAACTATTAATATAACCTTTCATCTGATTTTATGTTTCATTTTATTAATCAAGCAATTTGGATTATGATTTCTTGCTCAAAATGAATTTCCTCTCTAAATAAGTTATTTGCTAACTATTAACTAAAATGTGGTTTTTGGTGTACCATATTTATCGCATACTTACCTGTATAGTTTAGCCAAAATCTTGGATAATTATTGGTAACACTGAATGCAATAAAAACAATTCTGCAGTCTTGATTTTGTTATTATTTCATCAAATGTAGTTATCGCTTGGATGAAGCCTACATATCGCGCCGTGGAACGATTAGTAATATTGGATTTTCCAGCTGAAAATAATTATCGACGCATCAGTAGCGTTTACTTCCATATGTATAGATTAATTAAACCAGTTGTTGGATTTTCTAGTCGGACACGTAAAATGGTTACCGAGAATGTTAGTCAATAATTAGCCTTACTGGGAGGATATTCCTATAACATTCAAAACCGCAAAAACGCTTCAAAGCATGATTACCGATTTGACTGTCATTCAAATTTGAACGGCCATGGTACAAATTGATTTTATTACATTCCTATTTTCTTACATACAGAAATACTACTTAATTCAATATTGACTATATATATGAAAAACTAATTCAAAATTAAATAAATACATATTCTGACTATTAGTTAAACCAATAGCTACGTAGATTCTAAGACGATGCATATTACGTAATATATTTTCTGGCACTACAATGTTAACAACAAAACTTTTGTTAGTTTCTATGTTGTCTCCTAATCAAGAGTAAATCGACAAGTTTATTCAAGCAAAACATTTGAAACACTCAACGGAGTTGTTTTCTCAATATAGTTTGCTGCCCCAAATCGAATTCGTTCTGGGGGACAGGATACCAAAAATCTTTCCAAATATTTTCGCTGTCGATTATCATTTCGTACGTGTTTCTTTCCAAGATTTTTCAGAAACTCTAAACTTTTAACTGACTCATGATGAATGTCTCCAGCAAATCCATAAATCCCAACACAGACTATAATAGCATCAATTATTCCCGTCACAAAAAAACCATACATAAACGGAGAAATTTCAAATGATGTTGCTGAAGATGACTGTGATGACTGGTTAATTAGCAGATAAGCAATTACAATTTGGCAACCCCCACAAGCCAAAATAAGTCCAATGATAGTTGTTCGCGAGGCTACATTGAATCTTTCAACAGCTATCTGAAAAGCACGATACGCCACGATCTCTTTGCTTAATGCCGTCATCCAATTAAAGTTTTCCAAGCTGACGTCGCATATTAGTTTTTGTATTCTCCTAAAATCGAACAGCTCTTCATATTTAAGTCCATCATAAAATTTTGTAAACCTTTAAATATATATTATCTGAAATTACTCTCGCAGAACTCTCTGAATCAAATTTAATGACAATGTTCCCGTCAACACTTCCGTTGTTACAGAATATCCTTGAGATGTGATCATCTCCCAAACAAAATAATTTCCTAATAAATTACTCAAAAAACTTAAAGTTGTGTTAAGTAAACCTGTCAATTTTTGCTTGCAGTCCTGCAGAATATAGCCAATGATCCACATTGAGTTCAAAGGATCCGATGGTCTGAATGCTATAGCAAGTGGCACACAAACGGTAATGATATATTTGCAACTGGTGTAGCTTAATTGCATTGCAGCAAATGCAAGTTTGAATTTCATTGATGCTGCTATTTTTAATGCATCTAGTAATTAAAAATTTCGAATTGTTTTAGTGACCTTATTATAAAACGTATGAATTCAAATAAAATTGTTTTACCTTGGCTACAACTTCTTTCCAATTGAATTGCTGCGTTAAGAAATCTTGTAAGCTCGGTCGGATATAATCCACGGACGCGGTATCGTTCCGCACAGAACAGGAATACTAGCAATCCCATGAACCACATTGTTCGTTCAACCAGTTTACTTGCATTGTCTCCATTTGCGTTTGTTGAAAATGAGCTAACATTAGCAAGTCGTAACATGAAAGTCATGGCCAGCACAGTTAAAATGCAGGACCGTAAAAGATATCCTCTTTGGGCGGAGTTTTGTTTGATAACTTGGAAATACCCTTTACTCGTATTGAATTTGTATAGGCGACCAATAATTTTAGGATGCCATTGGAATGCATGCTGGTAAAATTTCAGGAATTGTTGTGAAATTATCATACTGACATTGCTTTTTTGCAGAAAATTTTCTGAATTGGATTTAACGGTTTTGAGGAGATATGTAATGCTCGTGGAAATTAGTTCTATAAATTATTTGAACTTTGTATCGGATTCCTAAGAAAGACAAAATTAACATAGACTTCACCTCTGGAAGGTTATTGACGAAGAGAGGATCATGAACTGAAAAGTTAAATTTATAATTAAAACTATACACCTTTCTTAAGTATAGTATTAATTATGGTATGACGACGTTATGACCATACCTTACGTAAACCATAGTACCATTAATGGTTGCTGTTTTATGTTGATTATCTGGCAAATCTAATTCGGAATGCTTGATGAATATTAATTATCTCATTTACTAATTCACTTCCTAGTTGTCAAATACTTAATTACTATTTCTTTCTACCCACACATATTATTTAAATGAAAGGGGATTTTCCAATCTGACACGTGCATATTTTATGAAAAAACGAGTTTAGTAATTAATGATATAGAGCAAATCTAGTAATGGGCAGGCTTTAATTTTTGTTAGGGTGTCATTATATTGTTTTATCTGTCTGGATAAAAAATATGTATTTACTGGTTGAGTGTTGAGTACAGGTTGTTATCATTACTTGGAATATACATAATATACATGCTTACCTGAAAAACAGTGACTACTTTGAATGCTGAATATATTGTGTTCAGAGATAGATTTTATTATAAAACGTAATGCAACGGAAAATAACAAGCAAGTTTATCTTATCAGTAGCCGATAAATTTATATAAAACATTTTATTAAAAGTTTCCACGTCGACAACAAATTATTGATTGGCAATTATTACATTAATAAGTTTACATTGACGTTTTACGTGAAGCACTTTAACTTCACTAACTCATTGACAAATCACAATTCTAACCGGTCAATTTGGTATTCATATTTCAAAAATATTACAAAAATGATAACAATCGAAGTAAAAAACAAAAACATTCTTGTGACAGGTGGGGCCAGTGGAATAGGTAGAGAACTTGTTTTATTCTTAAGTCGACTGAACATGGTTTACGTTGTAGATCGGGGTAACGATAAGTTGCAAGAATTGAAAAACGAATGTCCAGAAAGAATTTTCACACTGGCTTGTGATTTAAGCAACTCGGAGGAAACTCGACAAATGTTGGAGGAAGGATTGCCTGATGTTGTTCATGGTTGTGTATACAATGCAGGAATTGGAGCTGCAGGATCGTTTCTGACTTGTATTTAAAGAAGAGGCTCTTGACAAGTAATTAAAATTTTATAAATTTATGTCTAATTATTTAAAATAATTAAATCATTCATTGTGCTCTATCGTTTCAGGGTTATCGCTGTGAACACCAGGGCAATTGTAAACATTTCTCAAATAGTCGCCAAGAGAATTATTGATTTCAACGAAAAGTAAAACGGTGATGGTGGTAAGATTATTGGAGAAATACTAATTAATTCATTATTGATTACAGATAGAATAAAACAATTATTAATTAAGCATAACACAACCGACTATGGGGGAAGTGACTACCTACAAAATCCCTCAGAAAATTATTTGGTATGTTATATAAATATTTTTTTACCGACACCCTAATGCTAGTAATATAACCTTGCTAGTTTTGATTTCTTCTCCTAATCAGAAGCAAATCAACAAGTCTATTCAAGCAGAACATTTGAAACACTAATGGGGTCGTTTTCTCAATATAGTTTGCCGCCCCGAATCGAATTCTTTCTGCGGGACACGACCCTAAGTATGCTTCCAAATACTTCCTTTGTCTTCGCTCATTTAGCGATTGCTTCTTTCCAAGGTTTTCAGATACTCTAAAGTTTTTACAGACTCATGATGAATATCTCCAGCAAATCCATATATTCCTACACAAACTATACTAGCATCGATTACAGCCGAAAGAAGGAACGTATACATGAATGTAGAAATTTCAAGTGATCCTACTGACGATTCTGATGAATGACTAATTAGCAAGTAGCCAATTACAATTTGGGCACCCCCACTAGCTACAAGGAATGCAATAATTGTAGTCCGTGAGGCCTGATTGAACCTTTCGACGGTTATCTGAAAGGATCGATACCATACCATCTGTTTATCTAATTCATTCATCCAACTCGATGTTTCCATGGTAGTGTCACATATTAGTTTTTGTATTTTCCTGCAAACAACAACTCTCCATTTTTAAAATCATGCAAAAGCAATCGAAACATAAAACATAATTTTCTTAGATTACCTTCGAAGATCTCTTTGAATTAAAGTTAGTGACAAAGTTCCTGTCAACACTTCGGTAGTAAAGGAATATCCTTGTAATGATATCATATCCCAAATAAAGAAATTTCCTAATAAATTGCACCAAAAAATCCAAACTTGGGAAACTACACCGATCAATTGTTGTTTGCAATCACTTGGAATATAGCCAATAATCCACATCGAGTTCATTGGAAAGGATGGTTTGAATGCTGTTCCAAGTGCCACACAAGTAGAAATTATGTATTTGCAAGTTGTGTGGATTATTTGCATTATAGCAAATGCAACTTTGAATTTGGCTGATGCTCCAATGGTTACTGCGTCTGTTAAATAAACATTCGAAAATTTAGTGAATTTTTTGGTACTTATGGTTTGTAAATTCCTACAAAATATATTAACCTTGGCTACAACTTCTTTCCAGTTTAATGGCCGCGTTCAGAAATCTTGTAAGCTCGGTTGGATATAATCCACGGACACGGTATCTTTCCGCAGCAAACAGGACAATTAAAAGTCCCATGAAACACATGCTTCGCTCAACCAGCGGATTTGCATTATCTGCACTTGCTTTAGTTGAAGCATTATTTCCTTTGACAATTCGAATCACAAACGATATCACCACTGTCATTAAAATAGACCATCGTAGAAGGTAGCCTCTTTGTGCAAACTTGTCTTTGGTTACATGAAAATTCCCTTGATTTGCATGATATACAAACAAGCTACCAACAATTTTTGGACGCCATTGTATCCCGCGGAGGAGAAATTTGAGGAATTTTTGTGAGATTATCATATTGACTGCAATTGTTTCAGGAAATTTATTTTTATTCTTCGATTTTCAGAATAGCTATTGTAAAGGAGAGCTGATGAACGCAACCTTAACATAGACTTCACCTTTGGTAAGATGTGGGCGAAGTGAGGAACAACAACTGAAACCGCTCCACTTTGAATTAAAATTATGCGCATATTTTAAATGAGAAATTTATATATCACATGGATGTAGCATGTTCATAACATATTTGAAACTTAATCCTTGAAGTCTCCACCTGTTTCTGGTTTCATTTAGATAATTTGCAAATCAAATTCAGAATCCCCGGGGAATATTGTTTACCCAATAACCAATTTATTTGTTAACCGTAACCATTTCTAGGTAAATTAATACACATTTGTTGCCAACTACAGAGACTATATAAGTCATGGGTTTGATACACCTGTGGTAAGACATTTTTTAAGTGGGTGTTAAGACTTAAAACAAGTTTGCCTGGAATTAAAATTGTTCTCATATCTTAAACATAATTTTAATTATTTTATAGCAGCGGCACATCCAAAGCGAGCATGGAAATTAAAGGTATAACAATTTGGTCCTGTTCCCTGTTCCATGTTGATAATAAGGCAAATTGGATTTTTAAAAAATTGAGAAAATTTATATTTCCCTCTCAACAATTTATTTCCTAACTGTAAATTAAGAAATGTTTTGGTATATAATTTTTCTTCCCACATACACACATTAATAAAACCAAAAGGGATGTTTCAATCTGATACGCAAATATTAGTAGTTTATCCAAAAATCCACTGGAATTATTAATGACACTGAAAGCAAACATAATAATGTGGAATACTTGATTTATGTGGCATTATCAGTCGGAATAAAAAAAATTATTGTGTTGTTAAATTAAATGTTGAAAACGGGTTGTTATCATTTATGGAATGTATAATCCTGCCTGAAACAAAAACAGTGCCAACTTAGGATGATACACTTGTTACGTGCAGAGATTGATTTTATTGGAAAATGTTCCAATCATACAATGGTTGATAACATGCAAGCGAATCTTATCAGTTGATGATAAATTATAAAATATTTGTATCAGGAGTCGCCACGTCGACGACAAATTATTGACAAGTATTGAACGGTAAAACCAGAATTAATAAATTTGTAGTAACGATAAATGTAACACTCATTACATTCATTCAGTGACAACATATGTACAGTAAGTGGAAAAACTGGCATTCATGTTTCTAAAATATTGGAAAAATGACGACAATTGAAGTAAAAAATAAAATAATTCTTGTAACCGGTGGTGCTAGTGGAATAGGTAGAGAATTGGTTTTGACGTTATGCCATCAAAACACTGTGTACGTTGTAGATCGGGATAACGATAAGTTGCAAGAACTGAGAAAGGAGTGTCCTGAACGAATTTTCCCACTGGCTTGCGATTTAAGCAACTGGGAGGAAACTCGAAAAATATTGGAGGAAGGATTACCTGATGTTGTTCATGGTTGTGTGAACAATGCGGGGATTGGAGCCGCGGGATCCTTCCTGACTTGTACCGAAGAAGCTCTTGACAAGTAAAATTAAAATATTTAAATTTCCATTTAAATATTATACATTATTTATGTAATTCATTATGCTCAATATTTTCAGGGTTATAGCAGTGAACACCAGAGCCATTGTAAACATTTCTCAAATCGTCGCGAAGAGAATTATTGATTTCAATGAAAATCAAAACGATGATGGTGGTAAGATTGTGGGATCGATTGTGAATGTGAGCTCAATGGCTAGCAAATATCCGACAAGAGTCAGTCTGTCATACAATGTCAGCAAGGCTGGTGTTGACATGCTTACAAAAGCAATGGCCCTTGAGTTAGGTAGCAATACTTCAAAAATTATTTTTAGTGTTAAAATAATCACAAAAACAATTTAATGTACTTCTTATATTTTTGGATCCAGGTCCGCACAGTATTCGGGTCAACTCTGTTAACCCGATTATGGTAATGGGTACAGATTTAGCTAAGGCTGCTACTGGAGCTGCTGGAAGCCAGACAAAAAATAGTCTGTTGGCTCGTATTCCTCTTCAAAAGTTTGTGGAAATTCAAGATGTTGTCAATACAATTATCTTTCTTCTTGCCAGCGATCAAGTAAAAATGATACATGGTGAGAGCATTTTGCTTGACGGTGGGTATTCAGTAATGTGAAATGTTCATGAATTCATTACACATGTAAAATTCATAGCCATGATGTTCCATGTTTAATTTGTTGGTAATAAATTAAGTCGCATAAAATCGCTTTCGAATAATATAATCGACTCCGTTTTATTCGCATATAATTGCATCCAACGTTATAAATTACATCTCCTTAATCCTTCTAACATGCTTCAAATTACTGGATAGGTAGATACTCGCTCCTTCAATTTTTCAAACCTATGTCGTCCTCTAAGCAACAATAAATCTACAAGTCTATTTAAACAAAACATTTGAAATACAAGTGGAGTTGTTTTCTCGATATAGTTAACCGAACCAAATCGAATTCTTTCTGGTGGACAAGATTCTAAAACCTTTTCCAAATATTTTCTTTGTCGATTATCATTTAGAATTTGTTTCTTTCCAAGCCTTTTCATCAACTATAAACCTTTAACAGACTCACAGTGAATGTCCCCTGCGAATCCATATATTCCCACACAAATTATACTAGCATTGATTACTGCAGACAGAAAGAAGGCATACATAAATGGAGAAATTTCAAATGATGCTACTGATGACGATTGAGATGACTTGATAATTAGTAGATAAGCTGAAACAATTTGGGAACTCGCACTCGCCAACAAAAATCCAATGATAGTGGTTCTCGAGGCTTGATTGAATCTTTCTACGGTTATCTGAAAAGATCGATAGGCGACAATTTCTTCACTAAAATCATTCATCCATTTCAAGCTTTCACCGGTAGCGTCGTATAACC
>JAHZMV010003063.1:0-43671 GCA_027743765.1 Coecobrya sp. COE2 | reverse complement strand
ATTATTGAAATTTGTATCCAAGCGTAACCTTTTCCGATACATTCACCCAAACTTGGATCTTCTCTATGTGTGTGTATAAATATTATTTCTATGAAAACTCTCTTTTTATTTTACCTTATTGACTGTCACTATGTGTACAAGTGTTGAAGTTTCAAATTTTCGAAATTTTTCGGATTAAAAATTTTTTGAATTTCGAACCTTGGTCATATCTGGCATGAAGAAAAGTCCAACGCCTAAAATGAAGAACGGAATTGTGAAGATCCAAATGGGTAACGGTGTGCCTTTGGAAATTTCGAAATTTTCAATGTTAAATCATCCAATAAAATACAATTTTAAACAACTACAATGCTTGATCTCACAATTGTAACATATATCGACATAACTGGGCATTCTGTACTGAATGGCCTTCTCTACAACCAGCCAGTATTTTGTTTTTTATAAAAGCACTGGTCGGCTAACATCTTAACGATCAGGCCTATGCCGTAAAATAAACACCAAGTGTAGTTTGTAGAAGCGACTGTAATGACCCATGTTTGAGCGGCCTGAAAGTTAATATTCATCTAATCATCTCCCTTCTAAATGTACATACTACAACATTATATCGACACGACGGTCTAAAATATCATTCCACGACACAAGACATGTATGAATTCCAAAGTTATAACAGTAACAAGGATTCATTTACGTAATGTGTGATTGTAAAAATTGCGCATATCTATTTCATGTTTACATGGCGTTTCATCCGATACATAATTTGTATCTCTCAGAATTTGGTTTTTTGCATAGTCAACTTTGTTACAAAAAAATTTTGTTGCAATTTGATCGGCATAACTGAGTTTTTCAATTACCTAGCAGTGAATTTAAGTAATGATATAACCCTGAATGATGATTAAGTAATGGTATAAGAATGAGTTATAGTTAAAAGGTTTACTGTCTCAAGTAAGCTGTTTACGCATTTATGAAGGTAAATTTTTTCCTCCTTGACTTTCTCTGAAGGATGGGTAAAGTATGTAAGTAAAAATTTATCAATTTTACCCTGTAATGCTAATCTACTCCAGTTCGTCTATAATCATGTTCATATTACTATCAATCCAAACCCCTAGATATTTGAAAATATCTACCACCTTGATATCGTCATCACCAAATTTTCAATAATATGACTTCCTAATAGCCCTTTCGATCGATGATCATTAAGCTTAATGTAGCTTAAATAGCATATAACGTTGATTTTCGTGGCATTTTCAGTATTGTTATTACACAATTATAAAATAAATTATTGATTGATTTCAAAGGATCATTGAGCTGCATTTGCAAACTCTAGGCGTACCCAAGGCTGCGCTGATTTCCCTGAGCCAAATAATACCTTGTCCAACCACACTGAGAGCGTTTGGTATAGAAGTGTAAAAGTTAATTTGTGGGATTCTATTCAAATTGTTTTGTCGGCCGTATTTGCCAACGTCGTAAGGTGATAACGATGTATCTGGAGAACATAAACGGATTAAATCATTTAATTGTATGCACTTATGCAAATTTCGTAATGTAAACCAAAGCTTATTTGCCTTACTGCTGTTATCTGTAGACCTTTGAAATGACTGACGATACGTTCCATGGTTAGTAGAATTTTTCATTGTCCAAAAATTGTCCACCTGATCACTTTTGTTTGAAGATTGCACTTCTACTGTAGCATAAGAAGTGTTAAGCTTGTTGATGCAAATTGAAACAAATACAACAAATCCTAATAAATTCATGATTCTTCTGTTTTTTATTAAAATTATAATCTCCTTTTAAAAAAACAAGGGTATTCCCCGGGTATTTTATTGAAAGATGTACCCCGGTACGTAACAGAGTTTGACAGCCAGGTCAAACAAAACTTGACAGGAGCGTTTGACATTGATCTTGTATCCTGTTCGAGATTGTGATTGGCACTGGGACAGTTGAGGTAGGTGCTCTGGAATTTTTAGACCAAGTTTAAAAAATCATACATTGAATTTTAACATGTAAAGCAAAGCCATCATTGTCACAATGCAATGCATTGTCAGTTTTGCGTTACATTGCACATCATATTGTGGTAACAGTAACGAGAGAATAGGTGATTATCTTTAATTTTATTCTCATCTTCAAATATCAACGTCATGGCCTTATGGTAAATGTATCTTGTAACATAAACATCTCTGTTACTTATCGATTTCTTGTAACTTAATATTATGCTGGTAACGGAAGTTTGAGGTGAAAGTGCTAATTGACCCTGATTAGTCTAGTTTTTATCACTTTATTCATCTTACAATCATAATATCATCACTGTACATTTCTCAGTAACAACCGACATCGTTTATCTCCACCCAATAGTGTTCAAATTTTAATGGGCATTTGCCATTTGCAAAGGGTTTGCCCATGCATTGAATGAAAGTCCACTCTTCCTTTCTGTTTATGGAAAGTATTAGTTAGAGATGAAATGATGTACAAGGAACGAATTACATACAGCAACGATTTTCTTTTACAGGTTAAGTAGAAGAAGACCAACAACAACAGAGAAATTGGAGCTACTTATGTTAAACCATGAAAATTAAATATGTATAGTGTGTTGTGAATGCAGACAGACAATTTCAGATGCAAAAATTTCTAATACTATATTTTGGCCATCTAAAACCATACATATACTCCAATAAAAAAGTGACAGGGTAGGTTATAAAGAATATGGATTTAGTATGTAGATCTAAGTTCAAAAGTGCATCATAAAATGCGATATAATGACGCATGACGATGACGAATGGCCGGGATATTATGTGCATTTAACAACAAAATAATTTCGACTGCACAAAAGATGCATTTATACGATCTTCTCTTTTGACAAAGTGACTTTTTGTTCCGAAAAATTTGCTTGTGATACAACGTTCATAGGTAACTGTTTGTCACTGCTCGGTCTAGTACCACGATCATCGTAGTAAGATGGAATATTGACACTTACACAAAAATATAACACATGAATCATCATGAATTGAATTAATGTGTAATGATTATGTGTGTACACAAAGTTTGGTAAAAGCAAGTTGCAGTGGCACGTCATATTGTGGCGTGGTTTAGGTGGAACCAAATGACGATGGGTGGATGATGAAATCCGAATAAAACAGAATACTGTCAAATTAAATGGAGAATTAAATGTGGACACTTGGACAGTGGTATGTTAGGCACGAAGGCACGTTTGACTTTTATGTAATGTATGACTTTCCCTTCTCTTATGACTGGCGGCTATTAAACCTTCTACTGGGACTAGTGAAATGGGAAACACTTAAACATTTCTGAAGATATATTATGTCAAATTATTAACTTAGAGCTAACTTAGAACGTAGAGCTGCGTGATCTTCTCGTGGTAAGATCAGATTGAGGATAGATACCTATCGATCCTGCCAAGCTTCCTTTTATCATCTCGTATTCCAGCAAGAAATGACTTGAGCGCAGAAGATCATAAACAGAACAATCATAAATAGAACAAGCAAAATGACAAAAGTATCTACTTATCATAAACTATCAAAGATAATGCTAATACCTAAGTAGGCTAACCAAATCAACACTATTTCTATTCAACTACAATATCTATAAAATTCATGCTTGCATACTTTTAAAAACGAAAAATATTTAGTTAAACAATTATTGTGTATTCATTAGAACAGCATAAATTACCTAATTGATACAGCGATTGAAAATTAAAAGACCGTTAAGTAGGTACGCGTACACGAACGAACAATGTATGTAACGTTGTTACAAATTCATATAATGAAGCAGGTCATGGTTTGGTTTACAAACTTTTTACAACAACAATTGATATTGTTACATGAAAATCTTAAACTTTACAGAGTATAGAAAATAGTAATAATTCGTTACATATTTATGTTACTTTATAGATAAGCATAAACCATAACTATAAGAATATAATTTTCCATAATAGCCATTGTAGGTTTCTAAAACTGTTTTAGTAAGGCGATATTTGAAGATGAGGGCAAAATTAAGATAATAACATTTAATCTTATTACAATTACCACAATACAATGGGAATAATGAATAATATATTGCATTGTGGCAACAATTTACATGTAAAAATGTAATGTATGATTTTTTAAAAGTTGGTCTAAAAATTCCAGAGCACCTATCTCAACTGCCCCAGTGCCAATCATAATCTCGAACAGGAGACAAGATCAATGTCAAACGCTCCTGTCAAGTTAAGTTTGACCTAGATGTCAAACTCTGTTGTGGACTGGGGAATATTCTCAAATGACATTGTTTTTGAAAGAAGGATTTTGCAATTTTCATAAAAATCCAAAGAACCATGAATTTATTAGGATTTGTTATATTTGTTTCAATTTGTGTTAGCGAGCTTAACGGCATGCGCTCCTCAAACAAAAGTGATCGAATGGAAAACCTTTGGATGATGAAAAATTCTACTAATCACGGAACGTCTCATCAACCATTTCAAAAGTCTACCAATAACAGTAGTAAGGAAAATAAGCTTTAGTTACATTTTGAAAGTTGGCAAAAGTTCATATGATTGAATTATTAATTTATTTTATGATCCACAGATGCATTGTTATCGTCATCCTTTGGCATATACGGCCGACAAAACAATTTGAAGAGAATTCCCCAAATTAACTTTTACAGTTCCATATCGAACGGTCTAGGTTTTATTGGACAAGCTATTATTTGGCTCCGGGAAATCAGTGCAGCCCTGGGGACGCCAATCCCGATCTGGCTGATGACAATTCCATGTTTTATAATTGGCGTCGGATTATTCTTCATTCCTAATTTTACGAATTCCGGATTGCCGCTTTCTTATCCAAATGGGGCTGGCGATGGGGATCCACTGGCTGCCTTTCCACCTTTGCTTGCTCTTGAGAATTTGCCAAGCTTGAATTTTATCAAGCAAGCCATAGATAAAATTTAGTATGTCAAATTTATAATTTATCCTGTATTATATTATGCAAAGTTTAAAAGACTTGATCAGTCGTTTCCAGTAAACCGAAGAGGAAAATCTCTAAATTAAATAACAAGGATTATAATTTGTTGACCTGTCTGCGACATGAATTTACTTGACGTAAATGTCTGGATCTGATGTCTGTTTTATTGTCTTTTGCACTGTCAGCAGAAATAGTTGATTGTAAAAACTCTCTAAATCGTAAACACGTTAATACGCTCATATCGTCATATCTAGTTGGTAAATTTTAATTATGGGGCAATGAGCAATTTGGTAAAAGTCATTGCTGCCACGAGCCAAAAACGCTGAGGTGTCAATTTTTAAGCAAGTTCGTCGTAAGGTTAAATGCATAATTAAATTTAATATCTTTCTCAGAAAACCCAGCAATTTAATTCCAGTTCTAATCGCCTCTTGTCTCTTGGAATATTTTATATAATCAGTTTTCTCTTGGAATTTATCAATACAAAGTCGTTTTATTATGTAAGCCATAAAAGATTAGAATAATATAATCAAATCAAAGATATATATAATCATTTTATTTATAACACAAACAGAAAAAACATTTAGAAACTACATCACGTAAAATTACAAGCATGGCTCCCAATGAATTTTAAAGTCGTTTGTATTTAGAGGATCATTTCATCTCCTATTTTTTATTCAATCATGGTTTCGGTTTGGACTTTTGAATAGATAGAGAGGTTATTCATTGAAACGAAACCATATTTATTCCGAAAAAATCATATTCACACTTGTATTTATACAGATGTCTGACCGAGTATCTCCTTGTCAATGTTTATTCTGCGCTCTTCCCTGTCACATTCATCATCCAATGATGTTTATGTCTTCCTGTTGAAAAGAAACATATTCTCCCGTCTTTTACTACACATGCATATATATTATAATAGGTATACACAATCTCTCTACCCGGACAGAAATAAGGAGCATTTTTTGCGGAAATGAAAAAAACCGTTTCAAACGTGGAAATATAAAGAATTAATTGAGATGTCTCTTGTCTGTCGTCTCTGTAAAAATAGTTCAAAGTTCAGACAAAGAAACGCGACTCAACGCTTGATCAACAACATATATCGCGGCAAGGAGAGTTGGATATTGATGAAACTTTGTATAAACAGACATGCGGTTTATCTGTCTGCTGTATAAATTGTATCATTATTTATTATCGTCTATAGCATGTATAATTTTCTGTTTGCAAAGCGCTTTTTGCGTCTCAGGGAGCTCAATATTATCGGTCTTTGTGTGTATGCTTTAGTCGAATGATGATGATGACTGTGATGGTTAGTGACCCAGTTTCCTTTTCCATCTCTTTTAAATACTATGTACATGAAACACTGATCAAGTGTGATTTCCACCACCACTCTTGGCTGACAATGATCCGCCAGAAAATGCCAGAGTTGGATAGAAGCAGTTTGTGTTACGTGCTATCATCATTGCAATATATATTATCACCATTTCCACTTAAAAACTGTTATATGCTGGGATGATAGTGATGATGACGCTTTGTAATGGTAATGGTGATGCCGGTCGGATATTAGCAACGGATGATATCATGTTATATATGCAAACTTGGTTTTGAATAGATAAAAAGTTTGCTGCATCAGCAACAGAAAATAAAAAGAAATTCTGTTCATTTTTGGCTTAGGTTTTTTTTCGTACTATGACAAATAGAAATAAGAATATATAACATAGTATAGTACGGACAGACTAGACAATTTTTTAAATGCTCATATGAGACTGCTGATCATGCAATGAGAATGATTATGGGATAAGTGAGTTCACTAAAGTTTGTTGACAAAGTAGGGGAAAGGTGGCAATAATATGACACACGGATGGACTCATATCAACACGGCAATATTAATACCTATTTGCATGACTATTAAAATCTTTTTCAGATTTTCCAGCTTTTAAATTTCAACGTAAACATTAATTTGGATTTTCCTAATCTGTCTGTGACGGAAAAAGGATTTCAACTTATCATATTGCCGTAATATTTTTGCACGATTAGTGCTGTTGTAGCAGTTTTGGGGTTTTTCTGAGAATTTTGTATACGCACACTTGCTAAGTAAAAGCAGAGGAATGGAAAATAAGACTACGTGACATGGCTCATGGATGATAATAAAAAGTTCCGCAGTTGCAAAATACAATAAAAAGATCGTGTGTGTATAATTTCATCTAATATTTGGAAATGTTTCTATTTGAGGATTCGAGGAAGGAACATGCTGCATGTCACACGAGGAAATGACTAAATGAAAGTTATATGGTATAGATCCAAATCACCGATAAGATCACACGCTTAGCCTTCTGTCACAGTCATGATGACTAGGTATGTGGACCGTATATTTCTATACTCAACAGGTCACAGGGAAGATTACGGCGAAATTAGTTTGGTTTATTTAAATACTCGGGGGTATACACGTGGTAGGTTATACAATCAAAATCATCCGACTCCCGAATCGTCATCACCATCCAAATACAAGAATATAATATGCTGCACATGTCATTTTAAAATGTATCATGTTTTTAGAATGCACGTCATTTCATCACGAGTGTGTTGGGTTATATATATCTCAGGATTCTTTAATTTACACGCGTTTCGACATAAAAAATATTCCACTATATGTACTCCATACAATTATATTGCAAACAAAAACAATAGCGCTGATCAGAGCAAATAATTTTCTTGCATGTGCACTATATCTCATCATCTCACTTGTATTCAATGATGCAATTTATTGATACGCTTGCTGCCATCTCAAGCTCATCTAATTTAATGTTGTCCTACATTTTGTTTTTCTCTTTTAGACGTTTTCAGCACAAACGGCACGGGTGGTGAAATGAAGCCAAGAGGAATACTATTCTCTGAATGGGAGTGGAAAGCACAAGCTCACAAAAATCCAATCGGGTTTATGGGTGACCTCAGATTGTTTGTGTTACAATATGCAACGCAGTATCATAAAAAATGGTGCATTTTTACTGACGCTGTTGTCCTTTCTCTTTCTGATTTTGGGTACACTTTCTTTCATGGAGCAATAATAAATAAGGTGAAAGTACAACAACAAATTTAAGGACAATGACGGCAAGCCAATAAATACAATGAATGCCAACGTACGCCGTAGGAATAATTTGCAACAGCTATAGTTGGAAAGTTATTACGATTTTGAGCTGGCGTCAAAAATCTCACTATGCAATACTAAACCTAGTAGCAATGCCAAAATTTAAGTCACTGGACTTTCCACACGGTCAAATTGTATATTGCTTTGATAACTGGGTTAAGGCTATTTTGTTTGCAACGGAGAATCCATATTTGCAGAGATTTAGTGCAACATTTTTTCCAAGCAAATGACCATATCAAAACTAGAAATAGTGTCAGAGTTTAATGTATAGGGCAAATCAACAAGGAAAGATGTAAATTGGAGCATGAGCGCATGCAAAATGATGACGCTTATGACTACTTTGCCATGCCATGAATTCACAGACGACGATATCCAGTCATCCATCCACATTTTTTTCAAACAAAATCAAGGATTTAGATGAAAGCAATGAGACAAGTGAACTTTTGTATGAGAAATACATTTATGCCAAATGCCAAAAAATATAACTGCAAAATTCTCTTTGATTAATATTTTTGTTTAAATATAACAAAACAAAAAAGTCTTGACTTTAATAATAACTCTTTCTTCAACAATATCATCAGTTAAGATAATACATTTCTCAAAACAAAAGTATTTTGCTGAAACTTAAATAGAATATATAAATATGACAGAAAGTTTGCCTCAAGTAATAACATTTAACTAAATTATAATTAGTTTTTTTTGTTGTAGTAAATACATACGTACATATTCAGTGTATGTATCCACGTATTTTACGAAATGAAATAAACGTAGTAAATATTATAAACTATTAACGAAAAAACTTATGCATTTAATGTTTAAAGTAGGTTGATGTGTGTTTATTAAAGTTGTTTTATCACTTGTGTAAACTTTATATAATAATAGCAATGTTTATAATTAAAGTATATAAGCATGATCAACATTCTTCTTCTTTCTCTGAGATATGTAATATGATTATTACAGTTAATATAATAATAATACTAGGACAGTACGAACAAACAAATAATAACAGTAAATATATAATAATAATATTTAACATAATATAACAGCTTCAGCATCAAAAAGTATTAAAGTAACACAAACAAAAGTCAAAAATCCATAACTCTTCTCCTTCTGCTCTATGCATACTTAAATAAACAATCATCACATAAGTGTGATTTCCTAAATGTTCAGGTATTTAGGTGGGTGGCTTATCAAAAAAATGATAAATCAATATTATTATTCGAAATGAATATAATATAATAAAGGTATTACACCATGTGGTCAGTTCAGTGTAATACAAAATGTATACAGTTATATATATAGATAATAAAGTATAAATGGCAATATAATTAATTTCATATCATTAAAAAAATGAAGCTGCTCATTTCTCTCTGAAATATGATACTAATTAATATTAAACTTAACAGCTATTAAAGAACAAATAGAAATAAGTGGCTACACGTACGAGCCAAACGAAGAACGGGGTGACGTGTAAACGATATATATGCTTCATATATAAATTGATTGCTTTTTTGTTTGTTTGTTTTTTACCACACGTATATACTATATATAGCGCAGCAAATTTTAACTATAAATTCTCTGTTTTCTACTGAATATATGTTGGTATAAATTACGCCGGTTGAATATTAGCTATAATAAATTAATTTACGCAGAAACAGCCGAGTTCTGTTGCTGCTGAAGTCTTTCTTCGAGGATCATGGCTCTGTAGCCGGTGGCGAATCCCTTGGTACCATCAGGCCCTCTGGGTTGTCTAATGACCCCATTGAAAGTGAGCTCTCCGTTGGAAAGCCTGGAGGATGCGGAAGCCTTCCTACGCTGAAGCCACGGGCTCATCGTTGTTGGACTAGCACCTTCGCAATAGCTGTTTGACTTGGGACGAGCTCCATTAGGCCCAATGATTAGGGTTCCGTTCGGTGGGGATGAATTTGGAGACAGGTAAGCTCCGTTTTGAGAGGCACGGTTTAACGCAGCGATAGGAAGGGAGCCTCCTCGTCGCCGTCCCTGAGGTGATTCTTCTCCAGAGGAAGAATAAGCTGCCATGTAGACATTGCGGAAAAGATCTGCCGGATGCTGTGAAGGTGGTGGGATTCCAGCTTTACTGAAACTGTTATGGCGGCTGCTGTTGCTGCTGGCAGTGCTCGTATTGCTACTCTTGCGGTGATGGGAATTTCCACCTTGGGCATTACTGTTGCGTCGGCTAGAGTTGCCGTTGTTTGCATTGCTGTTCCTTCGGCTTTGGTTCCCTCCCCCTTGCTTGTTTCCATTCTCGTTATTGCCATTCTCCTTATTTCCGGATTTGGATGGAGACCTAAGCAGGTGGACAAACAAGGAAAACAAAACGTTAGACAATTGTCAACTGTTCATTTTTATTATATCACTGGTTAAATAATAGTTTTAATGGTCTGTAATCTGCATACACAATCAACATTACTCAGCACTCATGCTCACTCAAAAATTATTCTGTCATCGTCACATCACCAACATCAATCATCTCATAGGAAAAGGGGAAATGGGCGGACAATATTATAATTTCTATTCTATTTCCATTCCAATATTTTTGCTGATATCATCCATTCAATTTTTTTCGATAGGTATAAAAAATATAGAAAGAGAGTCAAGTGACCTTGGTCAGGAAATGAAGTGTTTAGTACTACCTGCGCCATTCCTATCATGCATATTCATTCAAATATATACCTTCCTTCCTTCCTCTCTCAAAATCTTCAAAAGTAATTAAAAAGACAAAGCGACAGAATATCTTTAAGCTTTTGACTTTGATGGCACGCTCATTGATTAATTCATTCATCATCATGATGCATTCACTCACGACGATGCCGCCGCCGCCGCCGTCGATAGGAATGTCCAAAAAGCAAAAGTTTACGTTGCTCAAACAGGAAAGGAATAAAAAAATGATATTGAAAAAAGTGAAGCTTTATATCTACTATCTATACAAAGTCAGCTTAAAACTTGATTTGGACGTGAGATTGAGAGTTTGACTTGAGAGAGATATTTTTTGGGATTGAAATGAAATAGAGGTCGAGCACATTTTAAACAAGGAGCAATGAGCATCATGATGACGATTTGATTTTGATGAGTGGAGTCTCCATCTCCACTTACAACAACCACTATTACTACCGATCATGTTACTTTTGCTTGTTGTGTGCAGCTTTGCTGAGGGTTATTAAACTGCATTAGTGTGAGTGTGTGAGAGTCTTGGTGATTTGCATATTTGTTATAATGAAAAGAATGGTAATAGCCTTCGGCATCACCACTACCATCACCAAAAAGCTCTCTTGTGTCTTTCAAAAAGAATTTCGACAACGCAACGGTTCAAGCCAAGTAGGCTAAATAGACTAGACAGAATACGCCGTACAATTTTTACTTGCAACTTGGATTCGGCTTTAAAAATATGTGTCCTATGAACACTAGTCCTATCTGCATTATTGTGTGTATAGTATGCATCTTATCAGTGTTTTTCAATGCAAACGTAAAATTTGCAAAAAAAGGTGTAGTAAGAAGAAGAAGAGGATGCTAGTCAAATGCCACTTGCTTCCTTTCACACTTTTTTGAACAAAGCAGTGAAGTTCAAGAAGACAGTCATCATTATCATCCATCATTAAACATTTTCATAATAATTTCCTTCTTGGTAAAAAAAGTGAATGAAATGTATGACTGACTGCACTACTGACAAACATGCAAAAAAATTGTCTTTACTTTGAAAAGGCTACTAAATGATGGCTTATTACTACTTGTTTCTTTCAAAAGTGCACTGCATACATAATCACACAACGTTAAAAACTTGTTAAAAACATTAATATGCTAATATAGTATGTGTATAGTGCACACATATTTTTGTATGAAAGTCAGTAGTATACAGAGTTTGGAATGTGGTATGTATTTTTTAGCTGACGTAAAAAAGTCAGGTCATTTCTTCTGTCACTTTCATCGACAGAGTTTGCTTGCTGCACACGAATGTCTTTCACATGTTACTACATGTGTATTAATTTAGGCTACGGCCATCAATGTACCGTTAGGCTCTATAGTACCTTAATACCTAATTAAATTAGGATTTCTATTAGGAAAGAAAAGGGAGATTGATGTGATCATGTCCTTCTTTGCATTAAATAATGAAATGATTTTTTTGTGGCAAGGCTCCACATGAGTCATGAGACAGAAGGACTTATTCAATTATGATTTCAATAATTTTTTGTTTCAATTGAAGTCATTGAATTTTTGAGAGAAATATGTATGCAGATTAAGATATAAACTAAAGTTAATTAGAAGTAATTGAGGGAAAGGTAATTATTATATGTACTTTGCTTACTTGTTATTCTGATGAATGGTAGCACTGGGGAGCTGATTTTCATCATTGGAACTACTATCCTTGCTGCCCTTCTCTTTGTCCTTGGACTTGATTGGAACCGACTTGAGGAATGAAGTCAGTGGCTCCACACGGCGAACTTTGGTTCCATCTGAGTTGATTTCCAATTTGGAAGAATCTTTGAGAGCATCAAGCACCACTGGAAACTCCCTGGAAATTTGCTTCACTTTGCGAAGGCCAGCGACCAACTTGAGTGACACAAAACCATCGGATCGTCGACGTACATGCTTCAAGAGAAAGCCATCCTTGGCCAAATGCTCATCTGAGAACATGGACTCCACTTGGAAGATGATTTTCTGTGCAATTTGCTTTCCAGTATTTTCATCAGTAATGCCACTGGAGGAGATGGAGCTACCGTCCTCAGAAGACCTGTCGCAAGCTTCTGCCTCAATATCCCCCAAATTTCCACTGCCTTCTGAGGATGCATAGCTGTCCACAGAATCACGTCTGATTCCAGCAAGGTCATTATTTTCAGAGTTACTGTCATCTGAGGTGGATGCATCTTCTCCAGAAACTACGACTTGCTCAGCGCTAGGCAAAACAATAGTGATCTGTTGTTGTTGCTTATTTTCTTCTAAAACCTCTTCTTCTTCCGCTGGCGTTGTGGTAATAATGGGAGCTTCTACTGCGGCTTCCGCCTTTTCTCCCGATGTGGTCACTCCAACTGCCATAATTGCTTCTTCAGCTTTCTCCACTTCCTGTTGATTCTGAATCGAGCAGGTATTTGGACTCATTATGATTTCCGCACTGATACTATTTTCCTCCAAAGTAGAATTGTTCTCGTCAATCACACTTGTACAGTTATTAGTATGAGTAATGTTTCCACTTTCTTCAACTTGCACACAAGAATTATTTTCAGATTCCTCTTCTTCTTCTTCAATGCATACACCTTCAACTTCACCAACACTTCTGGCTTCACCAACCACAGATTCACGTCTGTTAGCAAAGTGAACAAAGTTGAGGAAGATGATGGTCACAAGGAAATAGTGTAACCAGTTCCACGTTTGATCGAGAAACAGGCCAACGTTGGAAATGAGAGCGTTTAAACCCTGTTCTGCTCGACGTTGTTGCTGCTGCTGCTGGACGATGTGTTCTGACTGGGACAAGGTGGCCGCACCAGACGTTTTATATGCTCTATCCACCTCTTCACCATAATTTCCTACGACGTAATCATCCTCATCATCAACAACAACAGCTTCATCATCATCATGAGTCGTAGTAGTGCAAGTTGTAGTCGTCGTGGCAGGAATATTACTACCACGGCTAGCGTTCAACGTACAAGTTTCATTCTTCTTTTCGTTCTCTGTAGTAGTAGCAGCAGCAGCTCCATCAGTAAATTCAGCAGTAGTAGTAGTACTATAGTTGGTGGTGGTGTAACAAACCTCACCATCGGCATCATCTTCATAACCATTCACATAATAAGCAGTAGTAGTATTCCTCTCTATATCCCCAACTTGTACATTCTGATCATCATTGGCAACGCTGCTAGTTTCAGGTTTCCCCTTTGCTGATCCCATTGTACGTAATCTCTGTTGTTGTTGCAAGCCAACTCTTCTGGCAGCTTTTGCAGCATTCCCCATTGCAACGACTAATGCCTCCTCTGTACTTTGTTCCTTTTCCATTTCTTCGCCATTCTCTTCATGTTGCACGAAATTTTCTGTTGTAGGTTGGTGAGGTGTTATATGACCAACACCGTCACTATTGTCTGTAGTTATATTGCACTGCATATTGCTGTGCCGCTTTGCAGGACGGGCACACAGGTAAATTGGAAATCGACTTTGGCTTCAGGAGTAGTATCGGTATCAGTGGCGGTATGACGAATATACGGACGGTTTACGTAAACTGAGCTTTCTTGGATGGTGGTACGACGACGACAATGGCGATGAGTAATCGCCCGGTTTTCCTTTCAAAGTCTAAAAAAATGGCAACTGTGAATGAATAAAGGATAACAACATGTTGTGATGAAATTTTGTAGCAAAGTTCACCGGTCAGGGCTAATAAATGGAACACTGTTATTTACACAGCAAATATTATTATGGGGGATTATAATTTGTAGGATTATAAATGTGTAGGATTTAATACCTGATTTTTTTACTGAAGGATTTTGGGGCAGGTAGAGAATTAAAAATTGTAATCACTGCGGAGAGAGTGCAGAGCCAAGCTTCAGAGTGAACACTGACTGTCGGATGAGTAGTGATCCAGTGGAGCCGTTGAGCAGGGTTCTAATACCAAATCTGGAAATGAGAATAAAATATTTTAAGCTTGTATTATTATTTAAGCGAAAGGAAATGGAAAAGGTAGAAAACGGTTTCATAGATAAGGTTTTAAGCTTCTCTGTGTTGAAAGGCTTAATTTGCATAAAGCTTTGACAGAGCGACACTGTATTAAAAATGAATGGAGAAGCGGAAACGACCTATAATTGAATGTAGATTAGCTAATTATTCTAATAATGGTACAAATATAAGGGGATCATTCAAATACAACTTATTGAACAAGTCGCTCTAGCCCTGCGACTTAATTGAAACTACAGTTATCTTTAATGCATACATGCACTCTGGACTGCTCAGTGCATTCATACAAAGTCCATGTCTATGCATGTCTCTCTGTCGCGTCCTGTTCGCGTCCTGTTCCACACAACACACGTAGAAGAATTCTATACACCGCAAAAGGAAATCTTTTGTAACTTCAAAGCAGATTGAATCCATTTTCAGGGCTTTTCTTAATTATGATAATGAACCATTTGTCCTCTCCGTTTTCCTTATCGCATTATATATCTAACTATTTTGTCAACTTATCATTAACTTATATACATAGTACTAGCTTAACTATGTACCTTCTCAGCGTACCTGCTTAAAGCTGTCTGTCTATAATACAGACAGACTCTGTATGTAATAAAGGGCCAATGATCTTGCAACAACGTGTACAAAGGAGGAGGATAAGAAGGAAGTAAGGAATAAATAGTGGAAATTGGGGGATATAACAACTCAACAATAACACAGTCTTGTTTAGTCCTGTCCTATATATTATTATGCTTCCGACGTATTCCACGAGAAAGAAACTTTGTATCATGCATAATTTAAGGGATAACAACTGATAAGCACAATTTCCATAATATATCAGAAAACTATTATGGGCATGATTAGAGGAGGAAATTGGGGCAGACTATCACCAAAAGAAGAAGTAATGGAAAGTTCCAAAAGTTCCATAGATCCATGCAAACTACAGAGGACAACGATGATAAAACTATATATAATCGAAAGTCATGACTTGGCTGAATGTGCTCTTATATATTATGTGCCATGTGCGTGCAGTATAAACGATTTTAACTGAGGCGAACAATAGATTAAATGTACTTTGTACTTATTGAATGGAGGTAAGCTGGTAAACATGTATCTACATTCATAAATTCTCGGTAGGAATATGGTAAGGTATGGTATGGTACACCACCACCACCAGCAAAGTTCTAGGTAAATGACTGTAATAAAATGAAAAGTAAAATAGACATTTGATAGAAAACTTTCTCGGAAGCTAATTATTATTTTTGTATAGAAGAACTGCGGTATAATACCAATTGGAATTTCAGATTGGTTAGTTGGTACAGTCTAATTTCTCTTTTAAAGTAAATACATACATAATTCATGTATAATATGGACAAATGCTTTAGTTATTTGTCATTACTACATCACTTTTTACTAAGCATCTTGCGTTGATATAGTCTAAAATATGATAATTGTTAAATCGAACCAGAATAATCTGTAACTAATAATAAGAAATCAAACTGAATAGGTTTATCGGCACGTATGTATGGGGTCATGGCCAGCAATGAACCTGGCATGTTTCAAGGAACTAATACAGAATGATAATGGCCAGTGAAGCAGAAATGCAAGAATGAAATGAGGAGAAGTCAATTTTACCATAGCTTAGTCACCGGGGTTGTAAGCAACATTATCCAGTACAATAGCCTATAGGATATTTTTAGCATTTTGTTTTTCAGAATATCATAAATCATAATGCAATTGACATGTTCAAGAAAAATCAGATATGATCTAGACCGTTTTTAGCATATTATTATTACATATTCTGTCAAAATAGAATAAAAACAGCACGTCACTCTATGACAATCAATGAAAATAACAAAAGTAAAACAATGATGCTAATAATACTAGGAGGAATGACTATAACGTGCGTAATAGTAACGGCACTCGGATATGGACAAAAATAGCGTGGAACTGCAGAACTTGTGCAATGACAGCGATCGTGACGATAGCAGGAAGACTCTATACCGTCAGTCGATTTTCCATGAAACATTTCTATTATCATCTACGTTGACATTATATTCGGTATCGGTGATGCCGGTGATGTTTTGACCGTACGTGTTTGCGAGGGGAAATCAAGAATGAAATTACTCTCGTTATGAAAATTTATCAGCACGATGATCAAAGTCAAGAATAGATCTTTTACTACGTTGTTTTCCTCATCATCAACATCACTCACAATTCACAATAATAAAAAATGATCAATAACAAGTTACCTAAATGCTTGTGTGAGTTGAGCCGCAGCCGGGGTTTCGCATTAAAATCCTTGCATAAAAATCAACCAGACTTATTTTTATTAATCTAATGCTAAGCTGTATACGTACCTACATGCATTAATTCAAACGAAGTAAAATCACAGCCTCGGCAGGTGCACTAGTCTTTTCTTACACAATGCAAATTATATATAGGCATAAACCTAACTATAATCTAGTCATCAATGGATTTGCGCTAGCTAGTAAAGTTACAATGGGAGTGATAACAATAATTTATACCACGCTCAAATGCAAATGATGAGGAAGATCAGTGTTTGGCATAAACACTTGAGATTTTTCCAGCCGAGCCGACAATGACAGAAATGTGAACTTGAATTAATTTAATTGTAGTTTTTCATCAGGTAGTTCAAAATCCGTTTCCCAGAAAAATTATTGGCCATTTACGGAATATAAAATTTACATGTAAAAAAGGATATGACATCTGACAGTACAACACTATATGCAACCATAATGATGAACAAAGTCGGTGGCCCGATGGATGAGTCATTTTTAAATATTCTGTACTTTTCCATCTTTCGATTTTGATTCATATTTTAACAAAATAGGGGTAATAAATGACAAAAAGGTATTTCTATTTTCGTGGTTCTGCACTAATTTTCATCTCTGGTCTTTCCATCAAATCATTTTAAATTCTGTCTGAACTGTCAGTCTTGTAATCCACGAGGCCTAAGATAAACTTAAATAAAATCTGGCAATTGAGTTAGCAGCGAAAGCAAATATAAATTCGAAATTGGCTTTTCCAAGCTTTCCTTTGTCATGTAAAACACATTATATATACTCATATAAATCAATTTGCTGTATAGATAGATTATATTATGTTGAGCGTATGCACAAAGAGAATCCTTCTACGATCACTTTACACCTGGAGAATTTTCTAGTAACTTTTCTGTCCATCATATTCATTCTTTAACCTTCAGTTTTGCAGCTCGACAAACACTAATGATTTAACTGTCATACAAAAACCGGCAGCCGACCGGTATCTATGTGGTTAGGGAAGCAATAAGCAATGTGGAATGAATTTATACTTGTACTATATATATTATAAACAAACATTAATGGTGTGATGATGAAAGAGTGGGCTATTATAAAGATGAAAAATGTTTACATGTCCTTTTTTCCTGAAGGACACCTAGCGCGATATTTCTGTTTTCAATAAAAAATAACGGCTTATGCAGCATTTTTCACATTTTTTTGAAATTATAAATCCTATCGCTATCACACTCCCTCTGAGCAATAAATGAATCTCAAGGTCGGTGGACGTTGAGGCAACTAGTAACTACCAATAGTAATGACTATTTAATGATTACTTCTTGTATAAAGATATTTGGGTCATATACATACTATAGAATATCCATACACACATATATATTCCCTATAATGCAAGTATGCAAGATGCAGCAGCTACGTGGAGTATTTACAGCAAGGTAATATTTCTTGCTGGAAAGTAGAAATTACCTAAAAAAAACAAGTCGTAAAGTGTAAAAAGTGTCACATTCAAAGTCCCAAAATGTCACAACACACAACAAATTGTAGTTTATCAACATAAATATTGCATGCATCAGCAGAACACACAGAAAAATCTTTCTCAAATCCTTACGCTGCTGCTTTGCAGCAGAAATACCATCGGCTAAACATGGATTTGTTTTAAGCATAAAAACTAAACACGCAGAAACCTTGCAAATGACATGGATAAAAAACTTTTTGCACTATTGCATCAAGCTTGACCAGTATATGACAAGAAGTACTATACAGAATATTATGTATATACCTATGCCTTTGAGTATCGTGTAACGGCTTTTTTTATCTGTTGGGACACTTGCACCGATGATGGGATGATGAGATTATTGCTCAATTCCAAGCGTCTTGATATAAATATTTATTGTATACCTATTACTATATGCATGGGGAGCTGTTGCAAAATATTAAATGCGCATCGACATTAAGTTTTATGAGATGTTAACGTACTGCCATTATCATCAAAATATTAAGTATAAATTATTATTATTATTATTTCATCCTGTTGTAATGACTAAGATGGACCATTCCCTCAGCCAATATGAATATAGGCATAATACACACCATGACTGTTATCGTGACATCGGTGTCAGACCACTGATTTCCTTGAACTCTGATGCTTCTTTTTTCTTAAAAAAGCAAGTATTTCGTCTTTTTATTGCGACGTGTGCGACAGTAATCAATGTAGCTTCGCAGCAGCCAGCAGTATCATGGCCCTTTCTTCCGAATAAAAAGAAACTAAAAGCCTTGATTCAGCAAAAATCCATGCAACCAGCCAGACAGTGTTGACGTGTACACGAAAGAGGAGAAAAGTAATACGGCGAAACGTGGTAAAGATAAGACAAGGTAAGGAGAAATGAATGAAAGAGTTTTAAAATCTTAACGTGTACTCAGCATGACTTTCTGAGAACAACGTGGTCATCCTCGTCATTGCCGGCAAAAAATATCCTCCTCTCTGCTGTCTAATTTATATGCACATTAAATTAGTTTGGATGTATACATACATACAACATGAGAAAAGATAACGATGATGAAAATGTTCATTCAATTGAATACACACGTACAGTACACTGTAGGCGTACGTGGACGTTTTCTTGCTTACACACGCAGACATGAATATACGCAACGAAAATTTTATTTCATCAGATTTTTATGTCTTCTTATCCTTCATCCCAATTTAGTTTCATTAAAAATAGAAGATAAGCAAGAGGAAAAAGAAATGTCTCCTCGTTTTTAGTCACACGACCCTATACCACACGTATAAAATGTATATACATACATAAATATTTTATGTATTTTCTTTTTCCTCTAAAGCATCCCAATGAAGTAGATATTATAGTTGTGCACATGCAGACAGTCGTGTAATAGCAATGATTTTGTTTAGTGAACTTTGGCGTGACGTACAAAAACCCTGTCTGTTCTCTTTCTCTGGTCCATGATGAGAAGAAGATGATGGCGGGTTGGCAATGTGGTGTGTCTGTAGTATGAGCATGCTTTTCCCATTTACTTTTCAATACTAAAAATTATCAACAATGAAAGGAAAAAGAAGGCATGCTTGCCACGCTGTTTTCATGTTGTAATCGTACACACAAGAAACAACATGGATGGAATGGGAAAAGAATAATAATAATAATAATAAACATGTACGACGAGAAATCGGTAAAAAAAAGAAAACTACGCTAGTGCGCCAACAAAAGGTGCTTATCCTTTTCAGACAATCATTATCAGCAGCCATCAGCATCTCATCACATTTTGTATATGCATGTATATCTTTGCACATTGATAAAATCTGCAAAAATGTTGCAACAACGTAGTATATCTGTGCATATGTTTGGAAGGCAAAACTACTTTTTACCTACTGCTATACCTGTAAATATTGTGGATATTTGCTTGCACCGATGTTTGTTATTATGTGATCCAAAAGTGAATATATAGCAGTGAGTTTTTTAATCCTTTCTTCTCTCCGTTTCACAGGTCAAAATCTTTTCGAGTTTTGCGTCTTACTTTCCTGTACTTGTTAACTAATACTGGTATATGGCGGTCGTTTGAGTGGGTTCTTAACAAAAACATACAGAAACAGAGAAAACAAAAAAACCTTGCATTACTTTTTCAAATAGTCAGTTCATCATCTCTGCTTACTTGCTTTTTTTAAATTATATGCTTGAGTGGGCTGTTTATCACCTTTCAAAATTACACTTTACAGAGCACATTTGTGTAAATATTTGTAACTACCTACGTAAAAAGAGTACAGGTACGATAAAGTAAAATTTTCTGTAGTCTAATTCATGGACAACTAATGCAAGTAGAAGCACGTTACTCATGTTCATAGCATGATATGTATATTCGATGATATAATTCTCTACCGTTTAGATTCCATAAAATGCATAATGGATCATAACTTTTATGGTTCGTGGTTACAGTTGAAGCTGCATTCATTCATTCATTTCATTACTATCATACTATCATCAGAGTGCTATGATCCATACTCCGGCACCGTGAACATTTACCTTGACTTGACTAGTCACGAGGAGACCGATCAGTATAATATTATTCTCCAGCAGGTATACCGTGGCTTATCTGTTTCATTTACATCGTGATAACCTGACTTGACAACCTCTCTCTACATCTCGTTAATCATGCTTTTTGACTACAAACGAGTACTGCATGGTACTTGTGCTTGAGCCCAACATGTGCTTTTTCAATTTCATCATCATTAAACCTACTCAACATTAATCCCATACTGAAACTACAAAAACAGAAACACGTGCAACCATCATTAATATTATGATAGAAAGGTCAGAAATCCGTTCCATCTGAATGCACATTTCACTCAAAAGTCTATCCTAAGGAAATTTCACGTGTCTGCTCTGATGCAAAATCTTCCATCCATGCATCCATGCCACTTGACCAGAAGCGCAGCTAACATTCGATAAAACCTCCAAGTTTCCACGCTTGTTGAAGTGGATTCAAGAGTTCATTTTTTGGAGGGCATACATAACCCATGCTTTTCTGTACAAAGAAAAGTGAATCACGCCAGAAATTAAAACCGGATTTTACGCTTTTAATCCCGGCGCTTACCTCGTCAAACTCATATCCAGGTTGGTCATTATTATAAATCTGTACATTAAACCTAGATCAACCTTTGTCCATATGAATCTTTAGCAGAAATGTAGCCCCCAAAATGCCTAAGGTTCAAAATTCAAGTCAAATCCATACCAGGCTTACTTGGTCATTGATCCACTTTCAATTTTTCTAAAGAATCAGCAATTATCCCAAGAAAAGCGGGTAAGTTTGGGATTGCTTTGCTTGTGGACCTTGTTTATGCTGGAAGAAAAACATTATTTGGTCATGGATGGTTTTGTATTGACTGGCTTGGGCAAACAGATAATTACATATCAGGCGTTTCCAGTAGATAAACATACACACCGGCATGCTGTGGTATTTTTATTTGTAAATTTGTATTTGTATTATTTGTTGTTTTTGTTGTTACAGGGCAGGACGATGATTATGATTATGCTGTATTGGCTGAGAGGACATTGATTCCAATACATATTTATACGTTTATTTTTGTTTGACCAGTTTCACCTTCATAACTGATAGCAGTTTTAAGAAGCAGCGCTTAGAAAAATGTTAAGAACTAAATACATCGTATCTGGTGACGTAGGATAAACTTATATTCAGCATATACGGCTTAAAAAATTATATCATCATCGGAAAGGAGCGCTAGCGCTAATACTGCGACGAGAATGAGAGAACTTTGTTTTGAATCAAATTTATGCCCGCAGGGAATAACCTTCACAAACACAAGAAGTAATCGTCCTTTGCAGAAATTGAAATATATTATATACCTACTTGAATCTCTATTTTATATAGCGCTATAAGAAAGCCTTTCTGTCCAGCCAGCCAGGTGAATCCAATTTTATGAATTTTTCTTGATGCACATGGTACTCACATATCATAAGTCTGCTAGCCCCTCGCTATCTTCATTATCATATCAACTTTTTAGGTGGAATCGACTGCGTAGCAATCCATTCTCAACTTCTTACACTTCCACAACAATATTCAAGATGCAAAGTATGCACCTTCAAGAAGCAAATGTACCATCATCACCGTCAATAAATCTTTCGTTTTCTGTGTGGAATGCTTCTACAACAGTGTGGCCTGCCAAACAACATAAACGAAAAGGGCCAACGAACTCAAAGAGACGAGGAGGCAAACTAAAGCTGAAGAGCGATGAGTAACAATATTATACACTATGTACGCAGTTGCAGATTGATATGAAATGGAAATGGGAAATCCCTATGTGACCCCACAAATTTGCCTTTTCGTATGAATTTTACTTCAGTGGAGTACACGGTCGGTGTTTCTTTTTATACTAGTGACACGGTAAACAAGACTGCTTATGATGCAGGAATTTAAGCAACATATGCACAAAATTTCCATAACCTAACAGTAAAAGTAAGCATTATACATAATTAGAAGAAGAAACTGGAGTAGGCGATAATAAGAAATTTAGTGGAAAGTTCCATCAGGTCAGTCAGAATGAAAAACGAATAGACAAAATATGACAGCCTGTATGAACAAATCTAAAGTCCACCACCCCGGATTTATAAGTTCTAATATTAATAGTAGGAATTATCTTGTGGAATTTTGGGCAAATTACACTCATAAAATTAGAGAGCTAGGATAAAACTTAGGTAGGCAGTTGATAGAAAACTTGCCAACTTTATGATTTTGTTATGTAGGTGGAACTACGGTAATTTAACTATTAATGTGACAATGCACCTTACTTTTGTAAACAAATGAGTATGTTTTATTTTGCCTTTATCATTAACCACAATCAATTTTGCCCATCGCCACAACTCTGAACTCTTTGATACGATGGTGTAGTATACTTATCGGAATATTAAATGCATGAAACTCTAACACGCAGAAAAGTGGAATGACAAGTTAAACATTTTTATTACTGTTTTTGTTTGGTAATTCAATAAGTTTGCACTCGGTAGTTGTTGTCTTTTTCTGTCAAGGTAAAAAAAACTTCCATCCATTCGTACATTGCATTACACTATATATCTACATCGTATGTATGTAGTGAGCTTAAAAGGGATTGCCGCTAATGTCACCACTGTACATAATACGTATATTCACTGCTGTTGATTGACTATTGTCGCAGAGGCTTTGGTGCGCTGATGGCGGTTAAAGAAAATGTATGCAATGAACTCTAGGTGGTTATAAAAACACAAACAATTTAATACCCATAAGAATATATGAAAAATCATAGCATCATGTATGTATATACACCTGTACTGTTATTATGTTGTTTGAACTGAAAGAAAAATCTGGTAGAATGTTTTGAGTGAGGTCATATGGCTAGCCCAATAAAATGATTGTTGAATCAAGTACGGAGAATTGAATCAAAAGTGCAACAAATAAGCAGTGTAGAGGACCATGCCAGGCCACGCCAGCAAATCTTTTCGCAAATATAAATGCCATGCTAAATCATGTCGTGCATTTGAGCTCATGGATTTTTCTATCAAACTGAAATATGTTTCACATGTGTTTGTATATCTAGCAGCATATAAGCATTGCACAAGCTAAAAGAAAAAAATACTGCAACCAGGCAGTAGTATATTAGCGATATTTTGCAATAAGTCAGTCATCACATTATTCGCAGAAAAAAACTAGCACAGAAGCTCAAAAGAAGAAAAGAGAATGAGAACAAGAAGAAAAATGAGACGAACAGTTCAGCAACTCTCACATCAGATCAGATAAACTTCCTCTCTGAAACATAGTGAGCATGCCTATATAATATATTATTGCATTTTATAGAAAGATTGTAGTAATTTTGCATTCATTCCGATTCGTCTGATACCACTCCCATCACCATCCCAAATCCAAGTAACGCTTTCCTGCTTTGCTTGTAAGAAGGCAATTAAGGTATATGGAATGTGATAGTGATATGGTAGTACCGGTACCTTTCATCTTTACATGTACCCAAGTTTCTTTTTGCCTTTTGTTTCCATTTCCTTCATTGTCTTGGAAAGGTGTCCTATGCAATTATTGTTGGCACTGACAAACAATGCATAATACATACACAAACTGCGCATTTTTATGAATGACACGTTGTGATGATATGGATGACGACAAAACTCCAAAATTGTCTTTGCAACAAAATACAACGCAGATCGTTCCATTTCCATATAGAACAAGAAAAACAAGACAAGACACTTGAAAAACTGCGTACATCTATCCGGAAATTGCAAATTTGCCATTTAAAAAAGAGAAGAATGTCGATGCGCATTAGCATAATAGCACGACATCGATATCGTATGCATGGAATGGAGGATGGAGTGGGAATGGAAAAAGTATGAGTTTGTAATTTTGCAACAAAGTCGTAGTCGCAAAAATAATATGAGAGTATCGCGGATTTGAAACGACTAAAATGAGATCACATCAGCAAAAGAAAACTCTGCGACGTGGCATGGCGTGGTGCATCCAAAATAAAAAGTCCCAGCAACGTAAACAGCAAGAAGGTTACATTATACGTTCCTTCTAACACGAAGCAGGAAAAAACAACAACACTTTTGCCATTAACATAGGTCTTATGACATGACGAATATTTACGTCTTCTCCCTCACTCACCAGATCAGAGAAAGGCATGGCCTGATCTGAAGAAGTCTTATTGATTACGACAAGCGAGTCACTTTGGTCTGGTGATGTGGTTTTATGCAAGCACTCATCTTGCTTCATTTTCTGTTTTGTTTGTTTGACTTTTACTTACGTTTTTTGCAGATAATGGCATAGTGTACACATAAGTACGGTTACACAAGCAAGAAGCGTAAAAAGCAGTACAAGTGCACTGACGTCCTACGAAGAAAACTCACTCAATAATAATATTACGAGCATGAATGTATAGATTTCAGCTACTAGAGTAAACAGTGAAATGTAGAGTAAACAAGACGTTTTCCTGCCAGATAATAAACAAGCTTGTTTTCTTGTCTCACTTTGAAGAAAGGAAATAAAGGAATTTTTCATGCAAGAAAGCCCTTTCATCATGATCACGGGATTGAGTATTCACCTGAAAATATACCTATGAACATTCACTTTCAATACTGTGTATTATCTATGTATGTATAAAAATATGTGCATAGTTTTTCTATCAAATTACATTAACATGCATACCTGTAGTATACTTATATAGTATGACGATATAAGCATTTACTTAACTGGAGTGACTGGTAAATACAAGAACAAAGATCACATTCATCAATTTCCTTTTTCCTTGAGTTATGGTTTATGGATAGATCATGTACCATTTTAGAGATGTGGGATTTTAGTAATTTTAGAGAAATGTTTTAGACAAAATTTAGTGAGCCAGAAAGTACTGTAGATAGATTGGCGCAGCAGATATAATTTTACATCATTTTTAAGGAAATACATTTTACAGTTTAAACAAAGGAAACTGTACAAAATATACCGTACTGAACGAAAAACTCACAATACGTGATTAGTGTGAGTGCTTCATGTGAAGATGATGTTCCTACTTTAAACTCTTTTGCTTGTTAGAGTCTTTTTTGAAGTTTCCTTGTTTATTTAAAATCTCTTCATTAAAGCCCCGACCTAGTCGTATATTTTTAGTTTGTTTCTGCTCTCAAATAAGTGTTTTCCTTCCTTTTTCCTTATCCGTATAACTTAAATATACTCTAGTCTCAATTCTTAATTATTTTAATGTGATTATTACAAATGTAATAAAAAGGAAGAATAAGTATTCAAAGCATGCAATTTTGCGTAGGTATTTAAAATCCAGCAAAGGTTTATCTGGATCTTAAATTACATTTTTTGTGGGATGCAAATGCTTCCTGGAACTACAACCTGGAAGACACGATTGTTAGCTACTTCCTTAAACAATGCTATCCATTCTCTCCACGAATCTCGCATCCAGTTATCCAGCACGCCAAACACAAAAACAACGAAAACAGAGCTTAAATTGAATACCTATACTCATATTACATACCTTTACAAAAAATGACTCACATACACTTCAATCAACAGTGAGAAAAAAATGATAATGAGGTAGCATGAGGCATAAAGCATGGTGGAAATCAAGCCAACGACCTTGTGCACTCCACTTTGCCCATCCACACCACCTCTTTCTTTAGGTTTTATTATGGCAGTACAAAAACATGAGAAGAACGACTAGATATGTACAGAGTTGGTAAAATGCAAAAGTTTGATTTTGGAAACGGTGTACTTTTCCGTTATTCAGCAATATTTATTTAGTTTGTTTAACAACAAAACAACATGATGCCTGTCTAGAGACTATAGGTACATAACAAGTTTATGACATTTGTTTATAAGTAAAATGGATAATGGGACAACAACTTTTTATGTGGAAATTCATATAAACCGGCAACAAATAAATTTGCACAGACTACAAAACAAATTTTTGCAATTTAGCAAAATTTTCCTGCGTAAATAAAATGTCTACCGAGTGAGAGCGTTCTGGACTTTTTGACTTTCAAAAACTAATGACCTTAATGAACTCTTATATGATTAGCCATCCATCATCAAGCCGTCGTTTGTCTGTGTAAATAAACAAAACCTGCAACGCAGAAAGCTGTATTGCTGTAAATCTTGCTTGCAATCATTATCTAAAAGTTTATGTTTTCTATGTAGCAATGTGTAATTAATGATTTTCTCCTTTCTATCTTAACGTTTTTTCAATGAATTTATGTGGCGTGTTGTTTTTCGAGACGGCATACATACATACATACAATATAGCGGAGACCTTCATCAACAGTCCAGACACTTGTGCTGTATTTTGGTAATTACTATTATATTTCTAATACATTCCAAACTGCGCCGCTACTGCTGAGTAAGTTGATTTTGTAAGGTTTTGTTGTTGAACTAAGAAGGTTTCAGGACTCAACAAAGTAGGTTATCGCTAGCAGATGAACCGGCACAATATCGTATGATCACCATAAAAAATTATCATAAAAATTAAAGTGCATAAGCTATATACAGGAATGAGAGGTCGAGAGTTTAGATTATAGGGGTATTATAACATTTTAGTATAAACTCTTGAAACCACCCCTGTTGAGTGTTAATGGAGTTGCTTTGCTGCTTTAATAATACAATTGTAAAAAAACATTTGAAAAAAATTTGATACATCATCCGCCTAACATTTTTGTCATTTTGACATTCGCCGATTCATTCTTGATGTTTTCATGCAGCAACTGCATGCTAACTGTTTATTCTAAATTTATGATTCATTTCTTTTAACATTTTTTGGCTTTTGGGGGGCCTGAATCTATTAAATTTTAATGTGATTTATAATCACACTTTGCATAAATCCAGTTTAAATAAACTTTAATAAATTTTATTCTCTCACACGAACGAACCATGCACCATACCAGGAACCATAAATGTATTTCCCCAGAATTATTTATAGCATTATAATTTTATTAAATGAATTAAAATATCAGTCGTTTGTGGCAAGGAAATAATCCTGTTTAATATATCCCGATCAAATGGACACTGACAGACAGGAGATCTGTCACAGTCATTATGATTATTATGATCATACGATAAATCACGGCTTGAAAATGTGCTGTGGTTTTGGAACCAATATGGTATTGTGATTTTGACAATTTCCCCGTATTAAATTAAAATATCAATGAAAGGTGGATGGATTAGAGAGCCACATGTCTGCAGCGCCATGAGACTACAATGTTACTCACAATATGATTGTCATAAGTGCTATTATTTGTTCGCAATATATCGACTATCGACATTTCTTTCCAAACAATTTTTTTGCTAATGTAAATGTAAACACCTTTTCAATGTGTTGATGAACCCAGTTTTTTAACTTCAATACACACCTCATTTATTTTGCGTGACATGTATTTCCTATTTCGTTCTTTGCATTAGTATTATCATACAAATACAGAGTGGAAGCGAATGAGTTTTCATAACGGAGTATATAGCTGTTTAAACAACTGCGTAGGTATAATTTGTAAAGAAAACAATAATGTTGATGACACTGATAAGTGATTAGTATCTGTTTTCCGGAGAATGAGATCAAGTAGAATGGCAGACATCCTACAACGTTGTTCTAGACAGGTAACAGCTTTTCCAGATTTTCTAATTCGCAAAAGTCATGTGCGCAATTATGATATGATAATGATAGTTAAACATAAAACATAAACAAAAATACACGAGGTGGAAAAGGTCACCTTGATTGTTGTTATCGTGTAGAATGTAAATGTTAGATAATTTTCTAAAAAAAATGAGTCACTTTGTTTTCAACAAATTTATGTAACAAAGATTATTATTGATTTTCCTGCGGTAGTATTTCTCCTTTAAACCATAATTTATTATACCAGGAAAGATTACAGAGAATTTTTTACTACCAATATTTATCAGTTAAAACTTTCATTCCAGTTCAAAGTAGTTTTTTATTGTAATCCAACATCTATTCTTTCTTGCATATTTTCCTGTCATTCATTTTATCACTATCCGTTTCATGCCATGCCGAATGTGATGAGCAATAAGGATGATGACTAATCCCTTCTAAACAGTTGAGCTATTAGCCATAGACAACGACATCACACACGCAAATGATTAAGTCTGTCCACGTATGACATGTGTATACAAATAATATACATTTTCTCTATTGTTATTACTACACTTATTGAAATGTATTGACGTATGAATTTGAATACTTTGAATTAGTATTTTTTCATATTCAATATTGATTTCGTTTATCAGTTTCGTACCTGATGTACTATGCTGATAAAGTCTCATATCAGCTCAGCACTCCTTCGTTACAAATCAACATTTCAAGTAGCTTGTTCCTTTGCAATTATCGGTATTTTAGATACACCTATGTACGTAGTTTAATAACACGAGGTTGCAAAATTGGGGCTTTATGAGTTGATACAAATTGGGTAAGCAAGCAAGATGGCAATATCGATAAAATTATATTATGCAGGATGATGATAACAATAACAATAAATCGCAAAATGACGATCATTGCACTGACGTTCATTCATCATGTGAAATGAGAAGATTATTGACACTTAACAGGAATTGCTGTCATAATTGTTACAATTTTCCTAACGTGTCGAAATAAAACATTGAAGCTATAAAATCAATTTTTATGTTGAAAAAATCCTTTCTTACACGGGTGAAACATGGTTGCCTATTATTGTTTCACAGCGAAAATGTGTGAAAAGGCTAAAGAATTGGATCATCATCGAAAGGGGAAAACTATGACTCATTGCCATTTTTGATAGAATATATAACATCTATTATTCACATTGAAAAAGAAAGAGAAAAACAATCAGCGACACGAGCTTACTAAATCTTCTAGAAAAACGGCGAAGAAAGAAAAAATAGGCATGCAGCAAAAACGTAATATAGGAAATGGGAATGGAGCAAGGTCTATGTGTAGAATTTCAGTACAGTTGCTGTTAGTACTAATATTTCCTGCCACATCAACTTTACTTATGCCGCTGCATTGCAATTTTAGCATTATGTTTTTACCGCATTTGATAACGTGTAATACATAAAACACATGCTGGCCCATAAAGTGTTTATAACGTGCAAAGTGCATTTTCAATTACCATGTAGTAGTTAGTAGCATTTTATTATGCATGCGAGTAAATACGCTGCTATTTTCTTTGCTATAATCTTACAAATATATATAGTGCGCCTTAACTCTAAGCATATTATAGTGGGTTAGATATGTATATTTTCTGTGAAAACGCTCATTAGGCAATCTGATATGTTTACTCATAAAAAATTTATCTACTGTGTCGAGCGAGCTCAAGCTGCAAGAAAACCGAGCAGAACTTTTACTACTTCCAACTTCACTGCTGATTTCACCAGAAAAGTAGCAATTCATTTCTAGAAAGGAGGCATTTCTCACGTAACATAATAATATTATGTCACATTATCACATGCTTCTTACTTTCAGAGAAAACATTCCAGAAAGCGGCACAATGACAAAATGTTGATGTCAATGTGCTTTTTATGCTACGTGTTTAGTTAAGTGTGAGGGTCTACATAGTGTATTACTTTACATATTTTGTGTCAGAAAGATAGATCCAGAAAGTCTACACGTTTCACTTAGAAAGAAAAATATACAGTAAGTGGAAGTTTCGATTAGCTGCATACTAAGAGCGTTCCTGCAAGTCATGATGTTGTGGTATGAGTCATCATTATTATCAACATAGTTTTCTCTTCCATTTGTATAGTAGTTAGGTAATTGATATCTTGCATGCAAGCATGCGAGCTTGCTACTATTTGTCCAACGGGCTACACTTTTTTTACATATTATACACCTACGCATTCTAGACACGTAGGATGAAGAAACAAGGCCTAATGGCCTTTATGAAAGCATACCTTTGGATATGCGTATCCAGTTCCAGAGTCCACTGTATAGGAAACCGAATTGTGCAATTGTGTGGATTATGGACCAGGCAGGGATCATGTAGGTGTTGGAACAAGTGCTAAAGTTAAAGTACGTGAAAATCTCTTTATTGAACCCACTCCACCAACCACTCATCTATAAGCTTTCATCACGATCCGTCTAGTCAGCAAATCATCACTACTATTGTTTTGTATTTTTTTGTTACATTAGAAGCAGCATTATGGCAGTAAACTATTTAGGTGCATGCATATATCAGTTACCTATGCTTAGCTTGTTGGGAAAGAGGCTTTATTACATGAAAAAATCATTAACTCGAAATGTTTGTTTCTGCTTAGCCATTTATTAAAAAGTGAAATGAATGCTAAAATACTTAAGTTAAAGCGAATAAAACGTCGTATGTATGGCGGTTTCATGGAATAGAAGGATAGCTTTGGTATAAGAACAGAGATGAAATTTCAATGGAATCTAAAATGATGTACTTGCTTGAACTCATATCATGTAACAGCCAGCATAGCAGCCAGCAGGACGAAGCTACCGAGAAGGTTGATTCTGGGAAAAGGTGGTCCATCTTTTCACGAAATCCGACCAAACCTGCTTTTTACGGAGAACCTATACATATCTACTACACCGCATCCGCATGATAATATGCTCTAATGGATTTTTCCACACATATTGTAGATTATTCCAGTAAAATTCCAGCGAAAGTGTGATAGCTTAAGCGATTCCCGTCAAACATCAAAAGACACGGGATTTATACAAATTTGCTCTACTTGGCCCTCTTTTCTAAGCATGACTGACTCAAAATTAGCTGAATTATTTGATTCAATAAAAATCCAACCAACGTAATACAAAATGGATCTTTCCAATAAACTATTACAAATCTGCATTTTAAAAATAGCGACAAACATGGAAAAGCCGCAAATTATTATCAATATGTATGAGTTGCAGTTTCATTTGAATAGACTGTCCTTTCATTCATTCATTTCCATTTTGTATCAATGAACAAGCGTCATAATCACAAAATGGCATGACGTCGCACATATAGACATTCAACTCTCAATTCAGTTCAATTTAGCACATCCGCTTTTCTCATCCATGAATTGAATTATTAATTTTTGTCACCATTATTGCCATTGTCATTCCAACGAAAATTCGTCTGACCCATGTGATTGAACGTGCGACATGGCGACATTGTCCGAGTAAGTGACACAATGTACGCAAATGCATAATATGACGATGATTTATATCCCTAATAGAACAAAACGAGACATCAATTTAGAACGGAGTAAGAGATGAAAACGAAAAAGACACATAAGACAAGCAAGCAAGGTGACTGTTAATATTTTATTTATTTATGGAATGAAATAATAATAGAATTAAAATAATAACATTGGTAATAGTCACACACAGTGACAAATTTCAATTATCCTATCTCAACCACCATCTCATCATTGTCATCATCAGGAGATCAAAACTGTATTCTAATTTTGTTTGCCTTTGGGCTTTGTTGTTAGTTTAACTGGCTGTATAATAGTATGTCTGTCTATTTTTGTACTTACCTTACCTCCCTCTGTCTCTTCTTGAATGCCTCTCACTCTCCCTACTACTTTAATATAAAATTGCAATAATATACACAGCTCATTCACTGCTCATCTCAACCCAACTCATTGCCATTGCATTCATAAAAATAATATTAGTTCATTTACTCCTTCACATTCATACTTGTTCTCCTGTCGTTCCTTGATAAACTTTGGCAATGGCAATGACAATGATCCAGAAATGGAATCAAAGAGGCAGCTCACGTTCACTATTAATGTCGTGTTGTCCATCCGTTAAGACGATGATGATGATATTAAGGGGATGAACTGGTGTGGAGGTGATAAGATGATGAGAATGATGATCATGATGGCAGTATCATGCCTATAAAATAAAAAGCGTACGAGACAATATGAGGCAGTCCCATAATAAGTGCGTTTATCAAGGTGCCTGCCAGCATCCTCCTCGTCGTCCATAATTCCCTTCCCAGTCAAACTAATAGTGCTTAATAATAAACATAAAACGTATCAAATGTCAAATAGTGTAGGTACGTGTGTGACATCACTTGAGTGGGCTGACGACGAATACGACGATCATAATGAAGGAAACAATAAGAAGGAGTATACACAGAAGCAACATAGACTATGTACGAGTGATAACAATCAAGAATGAAAAGATGTTTGAATTACAATTACTACACACATATTATATACGCCCCTTCACTTAAAATTCACGCATGATTATCATGTTAGATAAAAAGAGAGGATGACAATAATTGCTTTAGCTTGCATTTTGGAAGGAAGGAAGCAGAATATCATGATAATAGAAATCACCACGCCGCCACCTTAACTTTAATGCGTGCATCCATAAAGAATCCAATTATTATTCCAAATGATGAATTTTTCATTAAGAATGTGTATCTGCTTATCTAGTTCACTTCCAATCTCTATTGTCCCAACTCCTCCATGCAAGGACCTTCAACTGGACCATTATAACTCATCATCTCATGAATAGAGGTTTGGAGATACACTGTGAGTGACCGATCTACTTTAATTTATTGCATGTTGTTGGGCCTACCTACGTAAATGGAGTAGATTGACTACTGCTGAAAATGAAGATCATAATCACAGCACATATAGCAATGTTCCTGATCATTAAAGACTTAAACATGTAAAGCAATACAATACAATAAAAAACCTGAGAGCAAAAAAGAAAAAGGAAGGAAATGGATTTATTATTTTAATTTTTTTTCTCCTCGGCATCAACCGCACAAACCATAATACTCGTGTACTGCGAGCACACTCGCTATAATAATGATAATAGCAGAAGAGGCAGTTGTGTCCTTCCCGACACAAAAACGCATAGAGAGAATGCAACTTGCTTCCCTGTCGGAAGTAAACTAGCTAATAGAATAACTTAAATAGAGCCCATGGTAGTACGGTTGACTGTAGTAGTCTGTTAGTTTCGTAGCAAAAGTAGTAATAATGACTTATAAAGTCATATTGTTTGTGCTAACGCTAATAATGTGTATTGCAGCAATAATCACACAACAAACAAAAACAACAATGATGATAGCATAAAATGGAAGCAGGCAGACTGGCAGGCAACGTATAGAATATCATATAAGTCAGTCTATAACGGTGATGGTGATCATGATGATTGGAATAGTTGTACTAATGTGGTGATGACCTCGAAACTCCTTTTTCCCTTTTGCATACATAATAAACCACTTTAGTCACTCTAAACTATATTCCTTTTCTAGTCTCTCTTTTCGTTTCAATCTTTATATCTGGTTCTTCTCAAATCACCATGTCCTTTTTTTCCTGTGGATGATAATCGTTAGACTTAAGCCACAACGCTTTTAAGCAGTTTGTCGGTTTGGCTTATTGGCTGGGGGCTGTTCGGAAGTGAAGACTTATGAAAAGCTATCTTCATTATGATGGCAAGGGGTTATGGTGGACGTTCATTGTCTGACTTGCATTTGCAAGCATACTATTTAATATGCAGGGACCCCTCTCTCTCTTGTGCACTATTAAGCAATAGACTTCGCGAAATGATGATGATAATAATAATGATAATTGTTCACCAAAAGCCATTCATCACGCATGGGTCTTAAATCATGTAAAAGCTGCTTTGTGAGTGAATCGTTATGGAATGGGTTAATCAGAAGGCTTGACACGCAGCAGAGAATTTGACAAGCAAACATGGCACATGATGGCCATACGCACTTCTTTTGTCAAAGAAATTGTATGGTGGAAGATGCAGAAAAAAATTGAAAGGACTCATTTCATCCTACTCGCTTCCTTCCTTCCTTCCGCTTCTTTTTTTAATATTCACAGCAGAGAGCTCATCATCATCAGCATCCTCCTGTCACCATCTTTAAGTCATATAAAGTCGTGAGCATGACAAGCGTCTTCTTTTCATTTTTTGCGTGTTATATAGTGAGCTCACACAATTTGTCAATATTCTAGTTACTGGATGCTAGTAAATTATAAAAAAAGTATTTAATTGGTGCGTAGTCAGTTCATTTGAATGAAACTCATTCAGCTTTTTTTTCTTTCATACGAGTCTACTATGTGAAGAGTCTTGTGCTGTCTTGGTTGATTGATGACTAACGACAACAATTGACTTAACATTATTAGTCGTAAAAACGGCGTTAATAAACATGCGTGCGTATCTGATATTTTTATGGACGGATTCATTTTTTACTGCTGTTGATGTGCATTTTAGAGTGGTTGGCCTTGGAAGAAAAATATACTTTTATTAATTAACCACCACAAAGCCTCATCTCTCTATATTGGGCATGTATATGAACTCACTTTACTCATATCAGTTTATACATACAGCACATAGTAATATCTAAAGTTCATATTCTTTCAGTGATTGCTGCCTAATGGGATATAATAGCAGAGAGATTATTGCTGTTACACATGTCAATTGACTACTTCCTTTTTTCCGTTCATGCGTGTCAGCCAGCAAGCTAGACAGTGGAAACAGAAAGATATATAATTTTTTTGCTCTATTAAAAACTTGTTGTTGCTCAATAGTTTCAATGCCAATGTTATGGATAAAAGATGATATCATCGGTATCTCATGATCTGATATATAGGAATAGGTAATATATATTTGGCGCAACGGTACGCTATAGTAATTTGCTGGTTCACACTATTATTCCAAAATCATTGCTGCAAGCCATTCTACTGAAAAAGAACAAAGAAAATTGCTGGAATCTCAGAGCAGCAGCACGCACAACAATGACGAGCGAGCTATGAACTCAAGTAACATTGAAAAAAAGACAACGAGTCAAGTGAACCAACTCCATTTTTTGTTGGCCAAGTTGTAGTAATGGATGTTAATTTTCTACACTGACAAGACTTGTCTTTTGAGCTGCTATGATCAGAGTTTGTGATATAGATTTTTGTACCACCACTACCAGAGCTACTATATAGGTACTGAAGATGAGGTCTAGAAGGTGAAGGTTGCGCAGTGCAAAAACGGATATTAATTGGTTTACTTACAACGAGTATAGAAGATGGTGTGCAAAAAAATGGCTTGGCAAAGTGTTTAATGACTATGTTGCTAAATGATACACCGGAAGTAAGGATGCAGCAAAACAAGCATGAAAAAAATCAGCTAGTGGGCCCCTCTCAATCAGCCATAACCATAAAAACTATGTGTGCTTGTGATGTAGTATTTATGAATACGTAATTAATTGTCTTGTCATTTTATCATCTATCATGATTTTTTGTCGTTTCTCATTCACTAACGCTGATAGACATGGTAGTGGTGTAATACCTAACTTTTGGTGTACATGAAATGATATGTTATGCTACCTCTGTATAATACGGCCTTGACTTTGTCATGAAAAGTTTAATCAAAGAACTAAAAATACAGGCTGCAAATATGTAAATATCTACGTATCATAAAGCAACATCTTGCTGTTTGCCAAATCATCATTTGCTAAAAATCAAAACTATGAAAGAAGGTCTCCACACTATTTTTACTTTATTAAAAACTGTATGCGGGTTTAATTTTGTGGTTGGTAGATAGCTAACAAGCTGTCTGCACGATTGGAAATCAATTTAGCACATCAAAAATTATGTGTGAAACATCCTAAAGTCATAAAATATGGAGTATATTTTATATTCTCGTTAACTTTTTTACCGAATGCCGATTGAGTCTCAAAATCCCACCAGCACACTCAGAGTATGACAGTGCGTAGCGTATTCATATATGTACATTATTTTATTTTATTTGTGAGAAAGATTTCAAAAGTACAAACTAATATAAACATGCTCATCTCATCATTTTTGCTACATGATCGATAGTGAAAATTACTATATATTGGATTTGAACTCCAAATCATTGGTGTACATTTGCCAAGTTTTAAAACAAAAAACAACCATGATATTACTCGCGTTAATTTTAACTGCATGCAATTTGATAAGCTATGAATATGTGCTAGTCCAAAAAAAGATCTTATGATTCGCTTTAAAATGGACTACGATTTGAAGTTTCCAGACATGTTACTCATGAATCAAGGATGAATGTTTTAATAAATCACAAGTTATCTGCTTGGATGTAAGCAGTTACACTGAGACAGCATGTTGAAAAAATTATGACTTCAATAAAAGAAAATGCTGAGACTGTCTTTGTCTCAAAAAGTTTACTACCAACAAACCTAACGGGAATAATGCGTAGAACAGACAAACGATAGAAGTAGCTCATTGCTCTAGGGAAAAGAAGTTATTGCCCTTTCCATCATTTGTCAGGTTAAACATATATCCAGGTTGTCAAAAAACGAGAATGAAATGGGTGATTTATCATTATCATTAACGTCTTATTGGAAAAGAGGCGTAATGTTCCGAGAAAACAGTTATATAATCATATATACATTAAATGTATATTATTTAAGGCTTATAGGCATAATGGGCATAATATTGCATTCGTGGATATGAACTCTACGAGGATTTAATTCATTTATCCTTCATGCAATGTTTTACGATCCACAACTGTTTCACAAAATTCTTCGGGTCCATTTGATGCGTTGTAGCAGTTGGCATAAAAGAGAGAGTTTTACAAAAGCTGACTGTCTGTTGGTGTCTCCACTTATCACCCAAGCACCATGAGCTTTCTATCACTCTTTTTTCGGAAGTCGCATTACCAGACATTCAGACGTCTTGTTTGTTACATACTTGAGTGCACCATGTGAATGTAAAATGCAGTATATAACTTCTAACCGTTCCTTCCGGTTTCATAACCGACACATTGTACATAGTATGCTTTTTCCATCCCGGAAGGGATTTTCTTTAGACATAACAGTGGGAAAGCGAGTGAAATTTTTAGAATGCATACGTAATTAGGCGCATTGCCACTATTATTTTACGGAAGTTTGTAGAGAAAGAAAAGTCTGGTGAACAATGACACTACGGCTGTTTATGCGGCAATTCTGTCGAAATGGCTCAATAGATAAGATAGCGGGAACAGGAAGGTTCATGACCTTACCCAAAAATATAACATTATAGACAAGATTTTGGATTATACTTACGCGTCTCAAAGATTTAAATAGGATTTGCCAATTTATCAAGTCCAACTGACAGAAACTACCGCAACTTGCTACCAAAATATAAAAAAGGTTAAAACTCTTTTTGCAATATGCGTGACCGCAGGCTCGGGGAGGGGATCATTTAAAAAAGTTGTATACATCATTACCATTACTATATTGCATAATATTTTTTGGCGAGATTTCATCATCATACATTTGTCACAACATTTAGAGAAAAAAGTGGTTTTCTACAAAGATATACCAAACAGAAGAACCGGGGATTCAACATGTTGAGCCAAATTAAATATAAATCCTTGTCAAACGGCAAAAAAATATATCTTAATATCATGTCCTTTTACATAAGGTTCATCAAAAGTAAAACAAATTGCATATACTCAAGTTGTTGAAATCATTTGAAATGTTTGTTAGCGATTTGTCTTTATTTTATGTTCTGCAAATTATGCAAGACTTCACAGATCACTAAAACATAAGTGCTTATTTATACTTGCTTGGTCGGTAAGTTAAGTATTTTACTTATGAGATTAAATATTGAAAGTTCATAAACCTCTTGCATGGAAAAAAATGAAAAAAGTACACATGTTTATTTTTTACAAGCATTGACGGAACTTAAATTAGTTACTAATCCGAAAGCTAACTTTTGTTGAGTACTCCCTCGCCCTGCATAATTAAAACAAATTGTTTACAAACGCGACAGTGTATAAAAATCAATAATTGAACAGAAACTTTACTTACCAAAATACTGATTACTTCCTCAATAGCTCCAATTTTTTGACAAAATAACTCATGTCTATCCTTCTGTTCCATTTGAATTAACTTTACTCTAGCTAGCTCCCCAGTTAACGTAGTCAAGTCTGTAAAAAAACAAAAACGCATAAACCCATGGCCCATAAGTTTAACCAACATTTCATCAACCTTTCCAATCTACATTCTATATAAACTTTTACTATTTAACTCACTTCTTATAGCCTCGCTGTTCATGGCTTCATTAATATCCTGTAAATTGATGCTCTTCACAAGTGCAAACATTTGGCGAATTACAGGTTCCGCTGCTATCACCGCATTAGCTTTGGCTTCGCCCCCAAGTAATTGATTATTTTCTTCAAATTCTAGGTATTCCAGCATCTCCTCCACTGTAAAAAATACCCCCACAAAAACATACATTTTATTTAAATCACCATATTTCACCAGAGTTAAGTGCACCACGTTTAATCTTTCCAGTCCAATAATTACCCTTACCATTTTTCATTAACTGAGCAATCGCCTCTCGATTCGCAACCGCACGCTGTATCTGTCCATTAATCTGCACTAGCTCCTCCACCACCTACAAAAAATCAACCCAATTAATTAACTATCATCACAATTAAAATAACCCCTTATCTTCATATAAACTTCATAAAATAGTTAAAAATCATTCCAAAATAAACTTTACCTCCCGTTTTTGCTGAGATTTCGACCCGATTTCCTCCCCAAACAGTTTCTCCTCCATCGCCGCCACCCGGCTCTCCATTTCCGTTAACAAATTATCAACATAGTCCTCCTTCATTTTCCCAACTTTTTTGACCGTTACCCACTGCAAACCGGAAGTTAAATCACTTATCAAACTAATTATCTTACAAAAAACAGTTAACGCCCGTGTCAAAGTGTCAACACGGCTAGATAACCAAAACAAAACGAATGACAGCTGCTTTGAGAGAGGTGCTCTGAGTCAAAGCATCTGTTCATTTCAGCTGACTAAAAGCACTCTCCCCCGTCGCCTATCTAAATGCACGTGCATTTTTGCAAGTGGGGTACCTTGCGACACCGGCGCTTTCCAATTTTTTGCATTTTTTTCACGTTACTTGTTTCACTACTGCGCAATCACTAACGGACTACTACTGTTTTGTACAGAGAGGGAAGAGTAATTAAAGTTGTTGTGTAATAATTAAAGTGTTTTTAGAATGGTTAGTTAACTAAAGGAAATATTTAAGTAAGGTTATTTATTTAGTGGTTAGGTTATGATGGTTTAAAGAGAGGTTAATCAAAATGGTGTTTTTGATGGCTTGCAAATTGATTTGCAATTAAAAAGACATACGAAGCAGCAGGAGCAATAATTAAGGGTTTTTGGAGGGGAGGCGGTTAAAGAAAGATTAATAAGGTGGAGGAGTTGGTGGTGTACAAAATTGGAGATTTTTTGCTCAGTAGTAGGAGGTCTGTTTTGGTGGCAATAAGGTGGAGGGTTGTAAGAAGTTGTGACATGGGTCCTGCCGGAAGTAACGAAAGTAATGGGAATAACCATAATCATGGGAGGGATGAGAATGTGGCGGAACTTTGTGACAAGATACTTCAGAATCTGAATAATGCTTTTGAAAAGGATGAGTTGCTGTGAGTTAAATTATGATTGAAGTTTTAAAAATTAGTTGTATTTTTTGGAGATGGCATTAATGATGATATTTTTTTGGATTTTGCAGGGATGAGTTTGATATAATTCCTTGTGAGAGCAAACTGAACCAGTCGCCTGTTCTTCACGATGTGAACTCACACAAGTTGGCTTTGGAGAGTTGGTGTATCCCTTACCTGTACAAACATTCCTATCACCAGTTTCTTTGGATTTGTAGAAAGGGGAGGAAGGCCTCTGTGCCGGCTTCAAACAATCCAGCTGGACCGCGACCGGATTCTGGAAATGCAAATAATAATAGTGTGGTGTCCAGAAGGGATAAGGAGTTGTCTCGTAAATTAAGCTGCCTTTCCGAGTCTGAAAGAGTTTCTCGTGGACTCATGCTCAGCAGAATTTTAATCATAATCAACCCTGACCTTGCACTGGGGTGGAATTATAGGCGGGATGCGTTCATTCCTTCCACTTTGGAAGTGCTGGAAAAGGAGCAGAAACTTGTGTCATTGGTGATGAGTCGGAAACCCAAGTGTCCTGAAGGATTTACGTACAGAAGGTAAGTCATGTACGCCAAATTTTGTTTACTGCACTGCTTGCTCTAAGAGTAACCTTTATACCTTTTCTAAAATCTATTTCAGGTGGCTCATTAAGAGGGCGCTGCATAGAGGTCTCGTGGAACCCAGTGGAATTGAAAATTTTATATCACAGGAAATAGATATGATCGAGCAACCCATCAGACGCTACAGTACAAACTATCATGCCTGGATCTTGTGTCATTGGTGATGAGTCGGAAACCCAAGTGTCCTGAAGGATTTACGTACAGAAGGTAAGTCATGTACGCCAAATTTTGTTAATTATACTGCATGCTCTAATTTGAGTAACTAAACTAATTGGTAACTAAAATCTATTTCAGATGGCTCATTAAGAGGGCGCTGCATAGAGGTCTCGTGGAACCTAGTGGAATTGAAAATTTTATATCACAGGAAATAGATATGATCGAGCAACCCATCAGACGCTACAGTACAAACTATCATGCCTGGAGCTACAGATTTTGGTTGCTAGAATTGGTCCTCACCTACGACAAAACTGTTGTGGCGAGAGACCAAAAGGAAGCATTGTTGGATCGGGAACTACAAAAGTCTAACGTTTGGATAAAATCCAATGTGTCTGACTACAGTGGTTGCCACTACCGCCAGAAACTACTGGAGTGCATTCTCAATTTCCGAACTGACGGAATTCCCCTACTAATCAAAGAACTTGATGAAAACGAGAAACGAATCTTTTTGTACGAAGGTCACGAGTCATTATGGCACCACAGGAGAGCGGTCATCCAACTTTGTTTGGATCGAAGTCGGAAATTGAACGATAATAACTGTGACATCGTACTCAACTTCCCACCACCCTCGTCAGGCCCCGAGAAATTTGACAGCTTTGAGATGACGGAGAAGAGATTGCAACAAAAGGAAAGTGATCTAGTCCAGCAAGTAGAGTCGAAAAATTGTGGTGTCAGTAGTGAATGCTCACAACTCAATTATACCTTGTGTCAGGCTCATGTTAAGTGGATGGTACGCCGGTTGAAATGGGATCTTACCAAAAGTGTTCACTTGGAGCTGTGAAATGGCATCAAAAAAGAAGGAAGAATATCACACGAAAATAAACACAGCACAACATGAAATATGCAAAAAAAATTATTATGTACCTCCTTCCTTCATGTAATAATGAAATTATTATGAGAAGTTAGAAGATGAAAAATAGGAAAAAAGACCACTTTATTATCATTTGTTTTTTATTTTAAAATACAGATGTTAGAGACAAAACATTTTATTTCATTTTTTATATATTATCCAGCTAAATGACTTTCTGTTGGATAGGAGTTTTAAGAATCTTACACTTTGCTTTCTTTTATCGCTAATGACGCTTATTACTGCGATTAAGAAAAAAAATCTACATTAAAAAAATTACACAAAGATGGAACACCGATCAGAACGAGTATTTTTAGCAGTAGAGCTGTATTTCAAGGAGAGTGAGAGACGAGGAAAAGAATTTTAATTGTGAGTATTGTACTAGTAGACAGTACCGGTTTGGTTTTTGTCATTGTTATGCGTGCTTTGTCAATTTAGTAAAATAAATTGATCAATTGGTAGTCCTGTGTGAGGTTGTTGGTTGTTTTTAGCCAAAAAATACGAAGGATATGTATTATGTATACCATTCTTGGAAGATTAGTAGAGGTATGTACACTGTTGGACCTGCCTTCAACTACACAACTAAAACTAAAATATAGTGTATAAAAAATTAACTAAAGCTTTATCACAAAAATACAGCAAAATTAGTTTACAGATCTAACTATATAGTATCAAATAGAAGAAGTGATTATTATTTATGAAAAATTAATAATTGGTGATGAAGGAAAAGATATAATGTAAAATGAAAAGTAATACGCCACGCCTTCTGCCTTAGACTTTAAAAATATAAAATAAAAAAACTTCATTTATGAAAATCATATAACTAACGGTTGGGACAAGTGTGTATTTATTTTTTGCAAAAGTTACGAATTCTGAGTATTAGAAGTAATCCATTGGAGACGGTTCATATCTTCTATTTTGTCTGATACCGTAATATAAGGATCGCAGTAATTGGTACCGCAATACTGGTTCCGGAACCACATCTCCAATATCTTCTAAAGTGGTCTCCGACTGGATATCGTGCCATTCACTGTCTGGAGGAGGATCAGGTTGCCCCCAACCACCTCGTTTCACTCTTTTTGTCTTCGTTGCGTCAAACCCCACTGGGAGGAGCAGGAGAAGCAGAATCACCTACAGAACAAAGCCAAATATCTAGTGTAAAAAGTAAATTGATGACCTTTGCATAACGTAATATAGAAAACTTTATGTGGTACCTACGAATATGCATTTTATTTTAGAAGCTTCCATACTACTTTTTCTTCAGATTGGAAATCGGAAAGCTTTAAAATCTTTTTGCTGTTTCCAGTGCTCAAGTAAGAATACGACTGAATTTTTCATATTTTACAAGAACGCATTTTCCTTCCAAAGCAATTATTATAAGAACATGTATATATAGATTTATTTTTTTGTTATCATTTTGTACCTCTGGCATGATAAGCAACTTTTAATGGTAAATGCTAGTAATTTTTCATGTTGAACTAGCTGATGGTATGTGAATAAGATATCCATAC